>WHYT01014972.1:211725-239684 GCA_009806455.1 Tetrax tetrax
TCTCTACGGGCCGCCCCAGGCTCCGCGTCCCGCTGCCGCCTTCCCCCTCCGCCCCTGCTGGCACCGCGCTCGCGCCGTTGCCGCGCGGCCCGGCCCCGCGCGTGCTCTGGCCGTTAGGCTAGCCTCGCGCCCTGCGCTGAGCGCGCGGACCTGTTGAAGCGGCGTCACGCGGACTGCAGGCCAACCCTGGGGTTTTCGAATTTTGTCCGAATAAAGAATTCGAACACAGTTGCCTTCGAAAAATTTATCTTTTTTTTTTTTTTTTTTGGCGTTCCCTTTCACTGCAGAACTCTAAATTAAACTCTTTCATTTAGGTTTTGGTTCTGTTTCATGGTCGTGAAACTGCCACAGACGCCCCGTGTACCCCTACACACAGCTGGAGGGCCATGAGGTGTGCTGGGAAGGAGAAAACTCAGGACAGCTGCCTTCAATTACTGCAAGGCAGAATTTCAACCACCAGAAAAGTAATTAATGACATAAAGTAAGCATTACAGACATACAAGCTCAAAACAGAACTGATGCTTCAACATTAAAGTTTGTTTTCTCTAGAACCAACTTCTGCTTTTTTTTTCAATACTACTTCAGGATATGTTTTTGAACAAGCCATGATCAAATACACTGGTTTTGAACCATTATCTTTTACAAAGGCGGTATTTTCTTAACAAAGCGTTTCAGTGAAACTACTTCTACTATCCTTGTCCTCTAACCACTTTCTTATTCCTGTCCCTATCCACTCTGTCAGCCATGCTTCATCCACAACTATCTCCATCTAATTACTAATAAATAACAACTACAGACAGTAATTGGAAGAAAAGCAATAAAACCTTAATAGTGCTGATATGCTCCAGAGATCTGGTGAAGAAAGCCCATGCTCCAGCTTTATAAGATGCTCTCTGTTAAGTGAAGCCTATTCCTTTTGGTGTTACCTTTGTACGCTAAAGGATAAAAACCATTGCCAGCAAGGCTGATTAAAAGAGCCACCTCTTAAAGAAAGAAAACCCCAACACCACTCCTTGACCTTGGTTTGAGCACTTCCTTTTTTATAATCTTCTGACTTGGTGGATTCAGCTGTAGTAGTCGTGAGTCAATCTGTGGGTTTGGTTTAATTGGGAAGGTACCACACCTGCTTGAAAGGTTTCTGTCATTACAGCACATGTTTTTCCAGATTAAAACAGTCTGCTTTGTACTTAGGTACTTGCCTTAAATGTCCATGAAAGTCATTAGGACTTCTTTTCTCGACAGTCAGATATTTAGGTGTCAAAAACTCTTGGTACATTTTCAAAAGTATCTAAATCCAGACTAGTTGCCTAACAACCACTGCAGGCACTGGAAGAAGGCGCCTAACATGCTTAGCGGGAGTTCATACCTAACCTGCTTCAGCACTTAGTGCTTTTAAAGATCTAGAAGCAGGTATCTAAATAATTTTTTAAATGAGGCTAATGAAGTTAAGCACTGAGGCACTACTGAGAAATTCATAACTAGTAAGCCCTAGATCTAACATAAGCAAAAAACATCCCATAGAAAAAGGCTGCCTCCCTTGCAAATATTTTCATGAAATTCCTGGATTCTGGCCCCGCCAATGCCTATTTTCTAACCCCCAATCCTTATAATGGACCATAGCAATATGTACTGGAAGCTACCAAATACTCCTCAAAACCAAACTTCATAAGCCTCCCAATAAAACCAGAAAACAGAGAGAAATTTTTTTTTTTGCAGTTGGTCCAAACCTGTAAGCATAGTTTTGTGTATTTCAAAAGCTAACTGGCCTTTCATTGCTAGATCAAATTATCTACTATATTTTCAAAGTTTAAAATGTAGTTTAAAAAGAAATGCAAGTCAATTCAGAGAGTTTTGAGAAAGTATTCAGAACACTGACACAGTTTAGTCATGAAAGTGCTAATTACTGAAGCCATCAACTCTTCTCTAAACAGCTGTTTCTCTTCTTCTTCTAGAAACACGTGTCTAATTATTTCACTAATATTGCTTCACTTTTGTGTCACTTTGATATTAGTTACTCATTCCTGAATGAAATGGCCAGCATTATATGGATGTTTCAGAATGTGTACCAGCTACCACAATAAGTGATGATATTTTAAATGGAAATAGCCGTAGTTCACAGAAAAAAGAAATATGGATGTACTTATCTGTCATACACTCTGTGCTATACCATAGTCAGTGTACTTTCTTTATTTGTTAAAGACGGGTAGAGCGGGGAACAAATACCCTTACTATTATCATACATTTATTGCAGATTTGCAAGTCAATTACTATCATTCCCCCCTCGATAACATTTATGGCTTGGCAGGGATTTATTCTGTGTACGGGAAAGAAGCAGCCAAAGAAGCAGCCTCATGTGGACATCATAGGAGCGGGAGTCCATTAAGAATTTAGGATGTTGTGCAGAAAGATAAACCTACTTAACCAAAACTTCAGCCACCGTGAACTTGTGGAGCAGGGCACAGCAATACCCTGCAGTAGTTCATTGCAGGAAGAAAGAACAAATCCAATTGCAATGCATGTGGGAGGAACTTACATAACAAATACGTAATTTTATAAAAAATGGGAAGCAACAGAACTAGCCTAGTCCTTAACAAGGCAGGGATTCTCACTTATGCAGGTTAATCCATTATTAATTCTAATAGTCCAGCTGAAGTTATTAGTATGCTAATATATACTGAACTATTACTATCCTTATAGATGGGAGGAATATTTTAATGAAAGATGGCTATGTTGCAAAAAAGGACTTGCAGGATTCATTCTCATCCATGTTACGTATTTCCTTTTAATTTTGCATATATTTTCAGGTGCATCTTCTTTTTCGTTTTGCCTAAAGACTTCTATTTTAATTCTCATCTGAAGTACGGTAGAGCTACAGTTTGACGATGTTGTTCAAATTTTTGTCTAAAAAAGACTATGATGGAATTTAAATATGTCCATATAATACTTATGTCAGATCAGTGAATATCATCTTTCTGATGTCAGTACAAGGAATGGTGCCTCTCTAAAGCACTTAAAATAGCACTTTGTTTTTATGAATGTAGTTTATATGGACAATTATTAAAAGTGCACACTTCTGAAAACCCATTAACTGGGATCTCAAAAATAGATAAAAATGTGCATAAATAGATTTTTAAATGCATGAATCCACTATAGAATAAAGATGATGAGAGGGAGGATTAATTGTCCGTGTTATTGACCTTATCCATGCTCGAGATTTAATAGGTAAAAAAACTTCCAAGAGGATATAACACTGAATTTTTGTTTGCCCTCTGTAAGAACAGACTTTTATATTTTTGCATAATTGATTATTTATTAATTTGCATGAGCAGAGTATCCTAATACTAAGCATAATTTTGATTTTCTTCTCTCCTATTTCATGTTTGATAAAAACATTCAAGATACAAGAAACCTACCACACTGAGGTCTTACCACATAATCATTTCCATATAAGCTCACAAAAAATACAAATTTTTGAAAGCTAAATGTAAATGAAGTGAGTAACACTACTTCAGTCTAGCTGGAGATCTAGCTGTACATTTTGTGAAAAAAAAAAAAAATTCATTGTAAACACTTGTACAGAAATAGGGAGGAAGGGAGGAAGACCGAGGGAGAGAAGGAGGGAAGGCAGTGGGGTGCACAATGCACTTTTCATTTGTTTGGCTGAGCTACAGGTTCAAGTGTGTCTCAGATTGTCTGTGGATTAAAGAAACAGGTGATGATCTCCAGTAATGCTTACCAACTCAACAAAAGTCCTAATTTATTTTTTCCGTCCTCTCAGCAGAACTTTATATAATGGTACCCAGATAGTAAGGGACAACTGCAAACATGATTTTGAATTAGACACTTTCTTATATATGTCTCAGAAACGATATTTTTCATTCTCTCTATATGCAAGTATAAACAGTATAATCTGTTCTGAACATATTGAAAATCTGTTACATTTTAAATCCAGTTGGATTTTTTCAAAACAAATTACTAAGAATGTAATGAAATGTGTTTTCCTGACTAATTAGATTCTTTGGCTTTCTGTGGCTTCAATTAGGATGCTATTACTCAGCAGCACAGTTTATAGTCTTCCAGCAGTTCCCTCTCCTAGATATAGTTCATCACTATTTTCGGTGTTTACCATATCTTTTCACTAACTTGTCTTGATTATTTGACTGAAAGTACAGCCACTTAGAAGTTACTGGATATTCTGTTGTTCTTTATCTCAAAGCTTCATTTCCTAGTAGTCATCTTTTTCATTTTCTCCCTCTTCCCCTCTATCTACAGTCAGGGATTGTATTCACATTTTTTCTCTGGCGATCCCCCATTATTAATAAATAACTTCCACCTTGTGTGTCATCCACCTTCACATGCCTACGCCAGTCCTAGTCATCTGAGGCCCAAGGGAATTGGGTTTGGTGGGCACCAGACTGGGTTCCCAGCCAAAAATTATTTTCAACTATATCACTGTGCTAGCAAGGTGAACTGAAGCAGTTACAGCAGGACTACATCACCTTAAATTTAGAGTACCCATATTTAGGATAGAAAATATTTAAACTGTTGACTGCAGGAACACATTTCAAACTGTCATTTAAGTAGATTCAAAATTTTCTCTGAAGAGTTTCATCTCTATTTTTAGTGCTCAGTAGAATGATGATTTCACAGATGGGCAACATAGCCAGCTACCAAAAAAATTCCACTACACATAATTGTGCTTGAAAATGTCACAGTAAAATGGACGGATGACTCACAGTATCAGCACATGGGCCTCATGCAAACAATTAACTTTTATAAATACAAGCCACACTCCAGCTTCTGCAGGATATTCTGGTGGTGGCTTGTGATGGAGTTTCAAAACCCCACACTGGAGGCTGGAAGACTACTAAAAACTTCACAGATTTTAGACAGAAGCAAACACATTTGTGTGTGGGCTCTCCCACGGCGACTGCAGGAGACAGAGCCAGGCAGCACCAGCCCTCGGCAGGCACCATGGGAGGCAGCAGGAGAGAGGGCGGCCAGGTCCGACAACGTCAAGTGGGAATTCCAGCCCTGGGAGCTTCTCCCATCGCACCCCATGGGAGCCACCTGAGACACTGCCCAAGCGCTGCTCCTGAGCAGAGCCCAGCCCAAATGAGAATATGCTTTTGGACAAGAGTCCTTGCTTTTCCTACAACGCCCTTTGATTTCCCCTATGACAGCACAAATGTATCTTTTCAAATGTAAGCTTACTTTGCACTTTTAAACCAACTTTTCCTGCTGTGGTATTTCTGCCAGAACAAGTACAATTCATCAGCACTGTATTAAACATTAAGAAACTGACACTTACAGAGATTAGGGAATAAGTTAAAATTAGTGTTTTTTAACAAATATCAGAGAACAGAGTGAAGTCAAATTCTCTGGATTACCTTTCTCTGCTCCAGTTACTAAACACAATACATTACTTAGGGTTCAAAAAATGTTTCTCTCTTGCCGGATACAGGAAACATGAATTCAGCAAATTTCTCTGCAGAATCTTTCCCAAATAGATTTTTCAAATGACTTTGAGAGACATTCCTTGTCAAAAGCAGCTCTTGAAGAAGACTACAGCTGCACGGTTGAGCACACCAAGGTCAAGAAATGTCCTACTTCATTCTGGGGCTGCATCATGACACAACTTCACATGATCCATTCTTCCTTTTACAGGAATACGCATTCCATAGTGTGAGAGACAGCCTACACTTACAGCAAGGAACTGACAGTAAATATTTATCTTTTCAATTGATTAATTAATTTGTATATTCAGCAACGGATATGACACAAAATGCATTCCAAGCTTATTTTGTTGGAAGGCAAAATTCTGTTGCAGCAAAGGCGTGCAGGATTTGCCTGTACCTGTGTCACAATAAGTAGGGCTAGCAGTAAGCACAAACACGTTTTAGAGTAAGTAGGAGCTAACAACAACTGTAAAAAGAAAGCTTTCTGTCTGTGCTAATTGGTGCCTGCTGGAGAAAATATAGTCATGTCCCTGTGTTGGTGTTGACACCCCACACTGAAACAGGAACCACAGATAATAAGAAAATCACAGGCCTATAGAATGAGAGAGGAGTCACAGTAACTGCATTAGAGAATGGCAAAAAAAAGTATAAAATGCTACTGAAGTGAAATGAAAGTCTAGGTTTTCCAATCTGGAGTAAGCTTTTAAAGCCTTTTTTCTTTAAAATTTGACATTCTTACAAGTAGATCCAATGAGCTGCATTACTCACAGAAGTAACAGTTTACAGTTACTAAATATTTTAGAAATTGTGGTATAATCTCAGCAGTAGATGATAGCACAATCACTTTTAAAGTGCCTCACTAGGTAGAATGGAGACTGTTATGTAAAGATCCCATCTTTGGCTTTAACATGAACATCTCATACGTATGATCAGTCCTTGTTTTTATGGATACATGAACTCATCTGTGAGTTCCATCTTGTTAAAAAATTCCTTTTCCTGTCTCTCTGAATCCTGCAGGATATCAAGATTGCTACTCTACCAAAATTTTTTCTTCCTGGCTTTGTGGTGACATGCAACAAAACACAGAATCATGTTAGATCAAATCTCTAACACTGTCCTTTCACTGGAGTTCAAAGAGTTTGAACAGACAAAAGCATAAATTAGGAAGCAAAGTAAATACCCTTTCATATCATAAGAATTCACTGTGTAGCTCTTGACAACAAAAAGACCAGCTTAATAGACTGGGGAAACAAATCCCTATAGCGAAGTGCTGAGGGATCATGCTAGTAGAAGACAAGGCAACAGAGAAGCTTTCAATCAGTAATAGAGTAGCTGCGAATAAAAGAATACCTTTAGGACACAATGGCCTCTCTGTGTTTTTCAGCCAGCAGGTGCAATTACCAAAAGGTGTTTGTGCAGTATGATTTTTTATGTAGAGGGTTTGGGGATTGTTTTGGTTCATCAGAGACACCACTGCCCAACCACGTCAAATAAGGATGTGCCGTGATGTGTTTAATGGAAATACTCCAGTTTTGCAGCATATTAATATTTCTAAAACAACTAAAAATTCTATCACACTTTTGCATTCTTCCGCGTGCCCTTGAAACTAATTGAAAATCAGCAAGAGCAGCCAAATCTCAATATTCTATAATCACCTGCCTCACACAGTTCACTTACAGCTTTGAACTTATGTGTAAAGCTCCTTTCAGATGACCGTGGCACTGGCATCTCAATGTAGGGTGCCATTTCCTGATGAAGGGGGCATCTCCCATTATGGATATCTGCTTGAGATAGCTGACAGAGCTGTCAACATGCTCTGCAATTTCAAACACAATAAAGCTCTATTATGCATGCAAAATAAAACTTAGGCTCAGGTGGATTATGTCTTGGGGCTTTTCCAGTTTGCTCTCGTAGAGCAATTCTCCAAGCATTTCTTTATGCAGAAACCTAGCTATGAAAACACTGGACAGTAATATCTTCAGTCACTTAATATGCATGCTGCGCTTTTTTTTTTTTTGCCTGGGGTCTTTATTTCCTGTCAAATAAAAGGATTATTCCTGAAAATGACTCTCAATAGACTCGGCAAGATTTTTATCCATTTCTGCATCTGAAAGGTTTGCATCATCAAATAAGAAACTAGAGATTATGGCTATGAAAATATGTGAATAAAAGCAAGAGGACAGATGCTGAAGCCATAAAAATTACTAAGGCATAATCTGTGCTTGCTGTTCCATATAAATGCACAGTTAAAAAAAAAAAAAGACAACAACATAGAGTACAATCTCCAAATTTATTTGCAGCTTGTAGCCTATTTAGTATATGGAGGGGTTTTTTTGTTTGTTTATTCTGTATGAAGGCCAGTGATTGAGCTTATTTATGGGCATATTTTAATTCTCTAAAGATACAGATTGCTTCCTCTTGTCTCATACTGAATTTAGAAAATTGTAAACAAATCAAATGGTGAATTTCACTTAGAAGTTCAATTTAGATTAAGTTGATTTAGGTTTAAGGGCTCTGCTTAGCTGTAGCATTTTGACCTACTTTATGTACTATACAGTGGGTAAAACAACACATAATGAGAGAGAAATGATGTTTAGTATACCCCCTGAGAGCTAATATAGCTAATATAGGTACCTAGCAATATAAAACACATTTGAGAGCCCTACACATACAAAATCATGTTCTAAAGTCACACAACGTTGAGCATGTTACACAGTCTCTCATAAATTCCAGCACAATTTTTCTATAAGATTCAAGGTTTGAAAGAGACAAACACAATTATTTTTTAAAAAAAGAGCAAAGACTTTGTCTCAACCATTACTATTTTTGAAGTTTTGATGTCTCGGAGGAACCTTAGAACCGCTTTAGCCCTTGGTACATGGTGTTCTTGATGGAAATACAAATGGTTCTGACCTTTGCCAAGGAGATCCCTGGCTAACAATACAGTTTCTTAGCATCTTGCAGTCAGGCATATACTTGAAGAGTCTCCAAGGCAAATTAATGTATATCAGATACAAGACTAGCCCCTAGATATAGTCCTGGCTTGCCAAGATGTAAAGATATCTGCAAAGTACGTCTTTTAATCAGTGCCATGTCTCCACACAGCAGTTCTAATTGGAGAACAAATTGTAGTTGAATGTTTTCCTTCAGAGTGGAAAGAAGAAAAAAGAGCTAAAATATTTTAGGCAGTTTTAACAAAAACAAGAAAAAAAAAAAGACTGCGGATTTTTTTATTACATTTCATACCTGACACAGGAAAAGATGGCCAACGCTGACTTTTTTGCTGTCTGTATTCTTGAGCAGTAGATCTCACCTGGAAGTGCACTGCAGGCAGGTACTGAGGTACACAAAACATACGTACGCCCACACGTGAACCCTCACCCTAGCTAGGGAGCAGCTTCTTATAACGAGGCATTAAAATGTTCCTCACTGATGGCAGTGAGACACAGTACTGAGAGGCCTGGGAGCTCCAGCTTCAGAACGATGGAGAGAGACAATGTGATAGGGACCTTAAAAAAGGGTTGTCGTAAACATATTCTTTAGAGTAATAAGCTGTTAAACTACTTAGAAAACACAGGGAATCAAGCTATGTAAAAATAGACAGGAATGCTTCTTCAGTAGGCTGGATTTTTGTCAAATAGTCTACACTGTAAACCCACGTGAAATATTCTTTTTTCCATCCTTCAATTCTAATTCTGTTTTCAGATACAGTATTTCAATGTTATAACTTCATCAGAAACACTACATAAATTATATTCAAATATGAAGGTCTGGGCTTAGAGTATGTGTACAGAAAACAGATTTGATCTTGCTTCCGATGCACAGGTTCCCATCTGTAAAACCAGATGCCATGTATGTACAGTGCATTAGCTGATATACTCTACAGAAGGACCTTTTCTGGCTTCCTAGAAATTCATCACATTATCTGACAAATGCAGCAATTTCAGTTTATTTTTTACCTCTGCCTAGGCATCCTGCTTACATACAGATTTACCTTTTGGCAAGCAAAATCTGTGTCTATTCAGTCTGTGCCTGTTGCATCACCAAGCACCACCTTCTCTGCTCTTCAAATGAGCCAGCAATGCGGCAGAGGCCTGGGGGCAAAGGCTGACTCAGAACCACTGAAGCCAAACATCAATGCTTCCCCTAAATAGGCAGACACTTCAATATCATTGACTTCCATGAGATCTGGTATTTCTTTCAATTCAGCTACGTCCAGTGCTAAATAATGAACAACACAGGAGTCGGGGCAAGGGAAAGAGGTCAAGGGGTTGTGAAAGCATGAGAAAGATTGGCTATTCTAGGCATAAAAGAAGGACAAGACTGATGTGGATGAGTAAGAATGTCAGAAAAGCTATTGAGGAAAAATAGAAGGTATATGACATATGTAAGAACATGAAATCTGAAGAGGATTAAGAGAATTATGAACTGAAACTGAAAGGCTGTAAAAAAACCCCAAACCCAACAACAGCACTGTTTAAGGCTGCCAGAATTGACAAAGTGAGAAGATTGCTCAGAAAGGAAAGAAAAACAATAGAGGATCTCAAAATATTTAAATGATGCGAAGATCAACAAGGAATTAGCTACTGAGCTGTTAACAGAACCCGTGCCTGAGAGGACTCAGCAAAACGACAAGATAAACCTAGAAATGTAAATGCACACTTCTGTTCATATCCATGCAGTAAAGAAAACTGAAATGCCAGAAAAGAGAACTCAACTTCCAGAGGAGGATATCCAGAGGATAAAAAATCTTTTTTAAGAGGAAGAAAATAAGAACTAAGCTTTGTACCATCTAGAATAAGCAATAATACAGAGAAGCTGTGAGGCAGATTATTTGTGACAAATATACGTGAAAGAAAATTTCAAACGACAGTGACCCTTTAACAGTGATTTTGCAGAAATGTCAAGATGAACACAAAAATAAGTGAATGTTACTCCAGCCTTCAGAAACCAAATCTGAAAGAGCTAGGAAAGCAGAGATGAGTCATTATAACCTGAGTGGCCAGAGTGATCCTACCAACACTAAAGCATGCGATCAGTAACTATGTATAGCATTAGGGAGAAATAAAAAACATTCCATAGCAATCCCCAATGGGACAACCTTTGCAAATATAGTATGCTTGCAGCTTCATTTTCCATTATTTTGAAGTTAAGTCAATCTGAAACAATGGTTTGCAATCTCTCCCTCACTTCTGTCCTTGTTTTTCCACAGAAACCTGTGGCTCACTGCTTAGGCAGAACCAGTGGAGAGCAGCAGCACCCATATTCACCATGTCAGGAAAACCTTAATATTGATTCTGTTAAAATCTGATGGCAGATCTGAAAGAACAAGTATTTCAGGATCAGTCATGAGCCCTATTTCAGCCCCATAAAATAACCCCAAAGCTGAAAGATCTTCACACAAGGTGAAGGTCTTATACTCTAGCACTTTATATAAAAGGTCAGCAGGTCCACCCTGCATCAGAACACTGGCCTTAGATTTAGCATCATGAAGGCGGGAACTCACTGACCCTCCTAGATTCAAAAGATATTATCAGACAAAATTGAAGAACATAATATTTTGCTGTAACTTAAAGTTAGTTTAATTAAGCATTTTGTATCAAGTAAGTAATTTAGTCAACCACAGAAAAAGAGAGAAGCTAGTGCCTTCTTGGCTTCTTTACACTTAAGTATGCAGTAACACTGTTTACTTTCTTTGATTAATTAACATATTTTCTGCTGTGAGGAGATTATTGAAGCTATATCTGAAGCTTAAGAACTGCCAAAAGAGCCTGCAAAATTCATTTTATCTAACTGTTCTCTTCATCAGATTCAGAATACTGCTGCCCAGATTTTGCACACTAAATGCACTCACTACTGTCTAACTTGCATTTCTTTTTCCTCTCTAGATACCTGTCTCTCTAAATGCACATTCAAACGACCTTGGGGTTTTTCACCTTTATGCCATTGAATGCTGCTTAATTTAAAGGTCTGTGGATATGCTTCTTAGCTACTCACTGACCTCTCCCTAACAGCCCTCCCTATCCCGTGTTTCAGGCTGTACGGAAACTACTATGGATGCTCTATTTGATGCCATTACATTAAGGAGATTCATGCCAAAACTCTTTGGCCACCACCATCATTGCTGATGTCAGCGCAGCTTTAAGAACAAGGCTAGTTAGCTAATTGCTTTACAGAGCAGCACAGGCAACGCAGAACGTGGAGCCAAGTGTTTTGCTGGAGCAAGCAGGCAAAAGGCCCTTGAAGACATCTATTCCGTCAGGCAAAATTCACCCTTGCAATGACAGCCAGCACGAAGGTCTGTGTATGTGCCTATGGAACCAAAGAATAAGGTTTCCGTAGGCTTGCATTCCACGTAAACACAACAATAATTGTCTGCATCAGGCTGAATTTTAATTACAATCAATCTGATGATTTGTGGGCACCCCAAAACAGTAGCCTTCCCTGCTTTGTATTGATTTTGTCAACATGAGGGAAAGTTATAAATTTAAGATAAAATCATGGAATTACTGAAACCAGAAGGAGCTCTGCTGTTAATCTCAATAGTACCAGGACTTAACTTTCTGCTGCAGAAAGTATTCCAGCAATGTAATGAAGATTAAATGGAAGAAAACTCGGTTATGTTAGACCCACTGACAATGCAGTGTATGGGCAGGCAGAATTCAGATCTGTATTTTTAATAGTCTTATTTACACCAAAGAACCTATCACATAAGATATGTCACAACAGATTCTACACATGATAAAATACACATTGATCCCATGGTTTGCAATAGAATCACTACTAAAACTAGTTGTAAATAAAATAAACTATGGCAAAATTTATTATCTAAAGAGATTAAAATGTTACATTTTAATATTAAGTGATCTTTCATGGAAAAAGAGAAAGAAAAAGTTAAATACCTCCGTAATATAGTAAAATTGTGAAAAATTATGTAATACTGTTGAAATAACTTACAATAATTTAAAGCCATTAAAATGGGCACTGAAATAAAATGGACATATATGGAACCAAATTTGTAAAGATAAACCAACAAATCTTCAGGAAAGTACATTATATTGAATAGTGTAATATTTTTAAATGGAAAACCAGCCTTCAAATCATGGTATTTTGGCAATGAAGTTGCAGCCAGGAAACATTAGAGCTTAGTTTTAATCATAATCTACTATTTAGTATGGGACATAAAGTATTAAAGTAGTAAATCTCTGGAAGTCTACAGAGAAATCTAAGAGACTAGCATATTAATTTTTAAAAGTTTCCTAAACATTATTTTCCTTTTTCTTTTACAGAGCCTTAGCAATGTAAAGACTTTATTCACTATCCACGATGATATAGTTACCTTAAGCACTACTAAAACTAACATTTGATTTTGTTTGTGTGTCTGCAACAAAGAAAGAATGAATGTGGCCATTCCAAAAAAGCCCTCAAGTGTCTTTTACTTCTTTGATATTTAAAAATGTAGTGCAGTACTTTGGTAGACTGGAATGCTCTCTTTAAGGACGTGCACCCTGAATTCATGATCAACCCATGACGGTTTTGAGTTCTCCTTGAGATTAATTTGCTCTGCAAATTACTTCATAAATAGCAAGATGGTTCTTCTGTGTTTTAACTTGTCATCATTTGATCTCTAAATAAATTATTATAAATCTTTGAGTAGTAATACAACCTATCACCCCAAATTGCACTTCTGTGTGCAGAAATTCCAGCACTGCAAAGTCGCCCTATGCTCACTGACCACTGAATGAAACACTTCAAGAGAGCAAGTATTCAAATTCTTACTCCAGCAAAGATAATTCTTACCAGAAAAAAAGTATTGTATTTTAAGTTGTCTTCCACGGCTTTTTTTTTTTTTAGATATAAAGCTTAATTACTTAGAAAACAGATTTCTATCACAACAACATATGCCGGTGGTTTCATGATGTGAACAATACAGTGTCAGTTATTATTTTTAAAATTTCCAAGGACAATTTCCCAACTTGGAAGGAGAAGTCAATACTAAAATTCAGCTTGACAGAAAAAAAGCTAAATCGTGCCAAATTTAAACAGAGTAAATGGAAGGACCGAGGTAATTATAGGTCTGTCAGCCTGACAGCAATCCTGGGCAAAATAATAGAAAAGCCAGCACTGGAATTTTTGAGTAACAGAAAATTAAAGGAAGGTAATATAATTCATGTAAGTTGGCATAGGACAACGGAAAATAAATCTTTCAGACCACTTTGCTACTTTTTTTCTTTTGAGACTATGAGATGTTTTGATAAAATAACTTAATTAATGTATTATATTTAGACTTCTCTATAGCATTTGACCTGTCCTTTTGATTATTAAAACAGGATGATAACATCAGCGTGTCATACAATGTATTAAAAATTGTCTGATATGCCTTATGAAGGTGTATACTGTGGGTCTGCGAAGGACTTTGCATCACTGAAAATCTTCAAATCAAGGTTGAGTATTTTTCTAAAAGCTCAGTTCTCTTTCCATTGTAGATGTTGGATGCGATACAATGACTCATTCATAAAATTACATAGATTGAAAAAGACAGTCACAATGGTCTCTTATGGTTTTAAAATCTACAGCTCTATACTTTATATACTGTCATGTAGAGTCACTGTTAAGTGAAGATGATTCTTTCAACATCTTTCCAAGGCACAAATTAATGGTTTATATATCTCCACACATTGAAAAGCTATTACTTAAAACAGGAAAGACTTTTAGTGGGTAGGTGGGATTGTGGTGTTTTTATAAAAGACACTGAAATTTATTCTTTGAACATTAATTTCTTTGATTTGTGTTTTGAGTTTCAAAAAATAAATAAACTCAGCAATGTCATGTATTCAAGCCAGAAAAAAGATGATTATTTTTTTAATCAGTACAGAAAATGCAATGTCTAATAGACATATAGACCTTCCTTTGCATTATATTAATGCATCAGTACCTCAACAGAAACCTTATGTTCCAATACAAGCAGACACATTTATCTTCCAGAAATCACAAATCCTGAATTTTAAAAGATTTTTACGGAAAGTATTCAAACATTTCTAGGGAAACAAGGAAGTCAACTCTTGACCAGAGCTCCTCCTAGAAAGAGGCAATAATTTTTTTCACCTTTACATTTATCAATTTCATTTCAGCTAAGCCATCAAATATTTGTCTCAGCCTGTGAAACTTTGATAAAAAAACAGTTACCCATTAAGAAAGCCAAGCACATAAGAAACTATTCAAAGTAATTTGAACACGTATTTAGAAGCTGTGCAAGGAACTATAGGAAAGACAGGTCTCAGACAGACATCATTTCATTCAGGTAAGCTAGTAGGATGTAGAACAGCTGCAAAGCATCTGAAGCAAGAAGCAAAAGAATTAGCAGTGTTAGCGTAAATAAACCCAACTGCGAATGACGAAATACACGTATCTGCGTTTGCTGTTAGGTTAAAGTAACTTTACATTGTGAAAAAATAATAAGAGCTTTGCTGTGAGTCAGTGTTTCTCATGTTCAATTGCCATTGTAGGAGAGGTTTCCATCGAGAAGGCGTAGACCTTCTTCAGAGCTTTCTCTCTGATTCTTCAGTTGGGTAAGCTTTCCCTCTGACAGGCTGGCAGCCTGTTACAAAATCCTGTTTGGCAGGTGTGTGAGTTTTGTACTTTAGTCATGCATGATTTATTTAGAGAGTATCTATACTGTATTGTACTTTATTTACTCTTTGTCTCCTTTTTTTTTAAATAAGATTTTCTTTAAAGTTCTTCTAAATTCACTGTGATGATTGCCTAGTTCATTTGGGGCAGGTGCCTTGGAAGTAATTTGTTCCCAGCTCTGGAAGTCAGGATATGAAGGGGATTTTTGCAGGTGACTGCAGCTAAAGGTTTTGCTGGAGACCGCCTGCATCAGTGATTCAGAAGCAGCAGGATTTACAATTAAAAATGCATTGGAAGAGAGGGAAAGATATCATATGATGGTGGGCTGGGAGGTTCTACTATCATGTGCTTAAATTGGCCACTTCGCTCACGGTGATGAAGATACAAACTAATACATCTGTGCACATTCATGCTGAGCAAAGTTAAACTGATTTTTAAAAGATCACATGCTGTGTATTATATATATTATATTTTTCTTAAAATAATATTCAAATGTAATTTTTACCAAAATTGTAACCACACATTAAGTGCAAAACTCACTAGAAACAGCTTTTTAATATGGAAAGGCATATAGGATATGCCTTTTTTGCTCTTGAAATTACAGCAGCCAGAAGAAAATAGTGATTAGACTTCCAAAAAGTACGGAATTGTTGCTTCGTTGATCACATCTTTTTCCAGTTCCCAAAACAGCAGTAATGGCACCTCGTCTGCTGCTGACTACTCTCATTTCCAAACTCACATTCTAGTGGTCATAGCAATATACATTTGCAGAGAATGTAAATGACATTTCCCTGAAGGCATCTTGTAGAAAAAGCTTTTCCCTGCACAAATCCATTACAAATCTGGAAAAAAGAAGCAACTATTGAACTTCCCATCATTTCTTCATAAATGTTATTTAGTACTGAAAAACTGAAGTAATAAAACTTTAGAAATAGGCTTAGACAGAAAGCAGTTAAACATGTAGAGGAAGAATAAAATTTTACTAAGCTATTCCTTTAGTTCCTTAAGAGTCTCTGTGTGGCAATTTTATGCACAATGAACACTCCTTTCTCCAAAAAGTAGTTTCATTTATGTTAGGCAGTCAATCAGTGTGATCAGGGTTAATGAAGTGGATGCCAAAATAGGGTTGATGAATCTGCTCTCCCTTTAATTTCTGAATTGTTGTGGCTGCATTTTTCACTTTTTTTTTTCAAATACAGGAATGTCCCACCAAGCAATCTCTGTCATCTGAATACATCATCAGTTGTTTCCCATTGACTGCAGTTCTTTAAATTTGAGAATTAACTCAAAATTACAGGGTTTAAGCTATCCATCAGCTGTCAATTAGTATTTATTGTGAGTATCTAATAATTTTATAGTATTTTTAAAATAGATGCTCTCTATGTGTTTCTCTTTTTCTACTCTGTTACAGTAAACAATGTCCTCATTCAGTTTATGTGTATTTGACTTTACTGAGTGTAAAGGACAATGATGGAGATAATAATCCAGATTATTGTGTGCCCCCCCACCCCTCTCCAGTCATTGTGGCTCTCTGTTAAGTCATTCCTCAAATTGCATTCCCAGCAGCAGGTACAATTCACATTGCAGTGTGTGTGATTTTCATGCTTAGTTATCACAAGAAAATTATTTCTTCCATTTAGTTCTCTGAACATTGCCTCATGCCCATAAAGAAAAGGCTTTACTGAAGAAACTGAATGTTCTTGCTTAGCACAGTCCCTACCATGTTTCATCTGGACTATGAGTTCATGCAGAAACTTACGATTAGCTCTGACACCAGTGAAGCCAGTTGCAGCATTGCCCATTTTCATTTATCCTCATTCTGAACTGAGTCAAGAACTAAGCTGAAAATCCCAGTGGACATTTGACTTCGGGCTCACCGTGCACATTAGTCTCAAATGGAAATAGAATGTGCAAAGCTGTGCAGCAGTCATAAGAATGAGACTTTTCTTAACTGCCTTAGAGGAATGTCTCAAAATGCTCCCTGAGATGTTTTTTGAGGTCAGCTGATGAAATTACTGCCCGACTCAAATAAAGCTGCTGTTCATAATGAAGAATATGGAAGACTCTTAAAGAATTGTACCTTCCAGGAGTCTGGGTGACTCACACTTCAGTAGCTGAGTGACCACAACCCATCTCTATAAACAATGGCACTCCAAGGTCCACTTTTTTTTTTTAATACTTTTCTTTCTTATATTTGTAAGAGACAAATGTATAAAATAATCTTTTTTGTCACTGGCTACTTACAGGATATATTTGGATGTCCACCCATTAACACACAAAAGTAAAGCAAAGTTCCACAGAGAAATGGAACAGGTATTTATCAACAGGTATTTGTAAGTTGCCTAGATGTAGAGCTTGAATGGCATTGACAAAACACTTTTTCTTTCTTACAGCCCAGGAACATAAGAGTGACTTGAAAGGTGAACCATCATGTTCTGTGAGGTTTTCAGTCAGTATAGTACCAAATGGGTGTAAAAGATATAACCAGAGTTTAAGCTTTTACATTTTCTCAAACATAAAGCAGTAAGCCTTTTATATTAAAGAATGGCAGCATTAGGAAAATGGTGTGGGCTTATTCCTTTAAACTTGAGACAAATATTACATACCATTTGTGTGAATACAACACAGCGTTCCACAGTCTTTTGCACGCTGCGTACAGTGCGTAGTGCAACAGTGGATCTGACAGTTGTAAGAGCAGAAAAGGCCAGCAAATAATTTCTTAAATTACCTTATAAACTAAAAAACTAGAGGGATTTTATTTCAGAATACAAATAGTTGTGTGAAGATTTGCCTCTATAAAATTACAAAATTACCTTCTTCTGACTACATCTCTGGGAAGGGCACGTGTCTGTACAAACACGAGCTGTCACAATGCCGCAAGGCTTTGTGCAGAGAGAAGTGTAAGCAAGATGGCATTTAAAACCAAAGCAAATAGAATTTTTATGAGACTGATTCTTATAAACCAGAAAAAGATCTTGAAAACAAAATTTGCCATAACGTATTTAACATTAGAACATTTGGGATAACATTAATGTATTTAATTTCAAGCTATACATAACAAATATATAGCTTGTTTGTCACATATAAAATATCTATTTGTCAAAATTAAATGTTCTGTACAGTAGAAATTATTTTTGTGTCCTGCTGCACTGAAATCTGTGGGGAAAAACACATAATGGCTCTCCCTTGGAACAAATACTTCTAAATAGAAGGATACCAGATCTTCACTGGAGAGACAGAAGAGTCTCAAGCTCTTCATGTAGAGGAAAATAAGTATTTTGGTGGTGGCTGTACCAGTTTCCACCTATGCCACCAGAATAAGCTGGAAACTCAGTGCCACTGGTTTCCCCTGCTCCTTCACAAGCGCATCTTTCTTGCTTCTCTCCTTTGCTCCTGGTCCACACGTATGGTTTTGTATTAGTGGAAAGGCGTATGTAGTTTCCAGGTATCATCGAACAACCTCCTACTGGTGAGGAAATGGAGTGGGCTGACCTACAAGATCTTTCCCTCACTAAAGTTTGTAATTCTGTGCTCTCTGTAGTGAATGATGAGAAAGCTAATTTATGAATGGCTGGGTCACAAGAGAATTAATGTACCACAGCAGCGGAGCACGATATGCAGATCAGAGAGGGAGGAAGAATGTGGAGCTCAGCATATCACTTCTTTCTCATGTGCTCAGCTTAGAGAGGAAAACCATACTAATGGTACAGCTGACGTCTTGTTAGAAAACATCTGAACTGTGACCAATTTTTCTTGACAAGAATTTTTATTATGTATAAAAATGCGATGCTCAGTCATTTGGAAAATAAAGACCAAATCAGTGATGTAATTTCATTCAATGATGGAATTTCAAAGAGGGTTTTTTTTCCCCTTTATTATAAAGAAAATCTTTTAACACGTCTATTGAACCAGCCCATTAATAAGCCTCTTTGCCATCAGCATCACAAGAGAAGTGAGAGCACAGTGCCTAGAGGATAAACAAGGATATAAAACCTTTTCTTACTGTTTTAAAATTCAAAGTTTCCATGTCTCTGCATAAGGCTGTATGTGTATGTTCATGCACAAATAAGAGTGACAAGCAACAAATATCCTTGACAATTTTTAGCCTCTTGCTGTACAGGAATGAAGGGCAAATATAGAAGAAAATGTAACGTGTCAGACGTCCACACACTTCTTTCTCCCCGCAAGATACATGCTAGTTCTCCGTAGGGAAATCTGCAGGAAAGTATTTCTCAGAATAGAATGTGGACTTGCTGATGACGTAATACATATGTTTCAGTGGGAAAAAGGGAAACAAGCTAAACCAGTTAGGACATATTTTAGCAGCGCTTAATCAAAGTTGGTGAGTGAGCCCCAAGACAAGAAGGCAGCTGAAGGGACTGTTGTGTCCCACAGGTCTTTGCCATAGTCCCTCTGAAAAAGAAACTCTAGTTTTCTCTTATGATCCAGTGAAAAGGAGGCTGCCAGAAAAAGGTCACTGGGCAGAGGTGGCTGAGAGCACACCCACATACCTGTCTGTCTCTGCAGGGCACTCCTTTCCACGGCTGTCTGGCTGAGCCACACATACAGTGCCAGTATGAACCAGCATGGGTTTACATGTTGACATATATACCAGCATGTCCTAGTGTCAAATATTGCCTCAGTATTCAGGGATGAAAAATTGTGTGGCTTCTTGGGCAGAATATACATAATTGGTTTTTTAAAGCTTTCCTCTTGACTTGACACACTAGACTTCCCAGAAGCTATTTGGAAAAGTGGTACAAAGGACAAAAAGTCTAGAATTTGTTACACTTATTCTGGTGTTTTTTGAAGTTTTCTCAAAGTTTACTAGACACTCAACAGATCAGTATTTTTTATACTTTCACTCCTATCTGTATCTCAAAGAGTAATCATAATGAAATCAGAATAATGCTTAACACTCAAATCTTATTAATCATTGCATAACTTTGGTTGCACACTCAAGAGACTATGCGTATCTGCCTCCTGTACTTATATTCCCAACCCAGGAGTTACTGAGATCATGATGTACCTGTTCTGGAGGTGCTGTATAACTACATTTCCTGACAAGGTTTCTTTATAAACATTTTATGTCCTACTGCAAGAGTCCAGAAAAGCATTCACAAAAAACAGATCTGGATTTTATTACAATTGTCACCCAGCACAGCAGGCTCCTAACCAGCAAACCCTTGGACTCACATGTCTTCTTCTAAATATTTCAAAATACTTTACTAGATGAATAGATGAAGCTTCTAGTCCTCCTTTTTAATAAAAATTTTAAAATCCACACTTTATGTGGAGGTAAGATGAGGCAAGGAGAGATGTTTTGCATGAAGTATAAAATGCAAGTTTTGTTGCAATTACAGGTCTAGGGTAAGAACAAAACCCCAAAAGTTCTGACTTCCCTTCATCTGCTGTGATCTGCTCTGGAGTACAATGACGGTAAAGCAAAATAAAGCAAGCAAGTTACTTGGATCTCTTCCCATACATTTTCTTGTGCTCATATGCTTTATGACCAGCAGAATATTGTCAATGAAGATCCCATAAATACAGAAAACTGTTTTAGCTAAAGAGTCAGACATAATCCAAAGAAGGCTGCTATCACCTGTTTTGCAATTCTGATTCTCAGAAGCTTCTTCTGATTATTTTTTACCTTCTTTAATCAAACCTGACTCAGAGAAGCATGATATCACCCTCACTGCAGCTGTTGTCACTCTTATTAGCATTGTCCCTCAAAAGACTACTAATGAATAGCTGGTGGTAGCTGTCAGCTATAGACAGTGGCTGCATGCCTTCTTTAGGTAGGGAAATCTTGAGAGACCAAGGGGAGTTAAAGAGAGACAATGATCTCTTCAAGGATGGAGAGTTTGTGCTGTTTCCCATGGAAAACAGCTTGCAGCAGTGTTCCCCGGGGCAGCCACATGGGTGTCACACGGTTCCAGGAACTCCCCAAATCATATCCCCCAGAACCTGAGAAGTGGGTGCAAGGCCTGCGATATAATGCTGTCACATGTGAAAAGCAGAAGAGAAAATGAGAGCAAAGGCAGGGATGATGCACAGTAATCTTTTCTCCGTGAATCAACGTAATTTCCATCAGTAAAGCAAAGGAAAAGTGGGATGATTTCAGACAAAGCAGGTGAATTCTTAAGGCATAAGCATCTTCATTCAAAGATCATTTTAAAGAACGAGTGAAATACAGATCTTGTAGTGACAGGGAAGCATAGGGGATAAAATGAAAGTTTATACCTTGACTTTGCTGATAGCAATGAGCTGATCTGTTGTTGGTATAACACACTTGAAGGGTCTTCTTTCAGTGCTCCTGCCAGAGCTATTAACCTCCCTCTAGGCAGCTCTAAGCACCCACTCATTTGGTAGTTTATTCAGATTCACAACACAAAGGACAATTATTTCACTACTAATCTTTCTTTTAATAGACTAGATTTGTAGAACTATACCAGCTGGAAGGACCTCTCAAGGTCACCTGGTCCAATCCCAGGCTCAGAGCAGGACCCACGTAGAGCAGGTTGCTCATGGCCTTGCCCAGTCAAGTCTTACCCATGTCCAAAGATGAGGATTTCATTTCCCCAGTGGGGAAATGGGGCTAAGCTTCATGAGGGTCATGTCAGTTGATGTCTGTAGGCTGTTAACATCCCTCTGCACATACTTCTTGTTTTATCTTCTTTAATATATGCATATCATATTTATTTTGTTAAAATTAATACAGTGTTAATCTCAGTCACCACGGGAAGATATATGATGGAGCTAAAGGGATTACAGTTCCCCTCTCCTTTAGCATTACCTGCTCACATTTACAGCAAGAACCACACATCCACCCACACCGTGATTGCATCCAACTGGCATCAGGCAGATAGCGTCCAGAGGCGATTCTCAGAGCCAAATTCCTGTCTAGTATAAAATGGCAGGGCATATTCAAGATGAAAGAACCTCTGCCATTTTAGAAAAGCTAGAGATCTAGCTGAAAAGGCCTCTTGAAAATTTGTTTCTGTTTTCACTGAGATCAATGAGAAACTCCACAGGATCATTACTTCCACTGCTGCCATGTCAGGTACATGCAGATGGAGAGTGGGCACTTCAGGATGGATTCATATCTAGTTCATGCATTATTTGTGCTGTGGTAATGTCAGAAATGTTTTGGACAGCATCCATACACACAGGAAAGCAGACATCCTGCTTCAAATGACTTACAGTCTAAAATATTAATGCCTACACCAGCAACTAATACTTCTTTAATATGAGTTAAATTTTCTCATTATTAAAGCTTCACTCTTTACCCCTTTACAACACAAATTCTCCTGTTTTCTTCCACGTTAGAGGACAGTGGCCCTACCTCAGTCAGAGGTATATAAAATAAGGTGTCATTAGAGTGAGTGGGGGCAAAGTTGCTGGCAGCACCGGAATGGCAATGCAGTATTCCACATCTTGCTAACAGTGTTTTTCCTCCTCAAACCTTAAACCTTTCCACACCTCTAAAATGAAGAAGGTAGCCCCCAGAGAGGAGTCCTTCCACCCCACTGAACAACTCATTTCTAAGCCATAAACCACTTGAGTAATCCCACTGCTCAACTCAGGATAAAAGGAGAAAATAGCATTAAAGATTTAAAGTAAAGAACACAGCAAACTCAAACGATAGCTGAGCCATTCACGTCATTACAGCTAAGGGTTTGTCAGCACTTTCATTATCATGCTCATTTCTCTGCTGTCACTTGAGGCTAAAATTTGGCAGAGCATAAAACTTAAAGCACAGACAGACACAATAAGAACACGGTGAAAAGGAAAGTAAAGGCTTCAAGGACAGCATCCTAAGGTACCTCACATGTCAGGAACAAACAGTATCTTACAAAGCGCAACGCAAGAAGTTAAGCTAGGAGAACGATCCCTTCTCTCATTAAGATGGTGTGATAGAGAGAGAATTGCACTGAAAGCTCAATGAGATATATTGTTATGAAACTACTATGGATGGATTAAAAGATTCTGAAGGCTAAGTATTAATATGGTAATTTAAGATAAATTTATGCCACGGTACAATGGAAATAAATAAGCTAGAAAGAAAGACTACACACAAATACTACATCCGAACAGTTTATATCAGATTTCACTTAGGGAATGTGTGAAAATATGTCTGCTTGGACTGGTGTGTGAAGTGGAAAGTGCCACCAACATAAGAGATTTCTCTCAAGCAGTGTTGAGTACCTTTCTCCCTTCCCCCTTTCAGAGTTGAGACTGTTTCTCCAACAAATGTCCAAATATAAGAAGAAAGCAGGACTGAGCGTGGCATAAAAATATCTCTTATACTCCAACAGTAAGCCTTATATTGCACGGTCACATGAATTAGTGCTGCCATTGCGAGAAACGGCCTCACTTGCCCCTCTGCTTCATCCCCTCTGCTCCTTTGTCAGCCTCAGTACTGGTACCCATATGGATGCAGAATGCCCCAGAGTTAGATCAAAACTAAGCTATGATGGTGAGTCAGTTTTAACTTGGATAAAGCCCTGAGCAACCTGGTCTGAGATCAGTACTGATGCCTGCTTTGAGCATGAGGCTCGGCTGGGTGACCTCCTGAGGTCCCTTCCCACCTGTGAGAATCTCTGCTCCCACGGGTCAGCTTGTGGATAAGGTCAGATAGGTTTAGGACCCCTCCTCACACTAACAGAGCTAGCTAATGCTAGGTTAAAGTGTCTGTAGAACCACAGTATTAGGTTGGGTTTTTTTGTAAAAAAAAGTTTTTAACTGGTTTGATTACTTTCATAGAAAATGGTAAGAAGAACAAAGATGCAGTTACTGTTACACAGACCTGGTGCACTGGATGGTGTACTCATCCCCCATTTTTGCCAGTAGGTGCTGTGGGACTTAGCAGCAGCCATTTAATTTTGTTTCAGCATCAATTAAAATGTTTCTTATCTTTAAAAAGCACTTAGAGATGAACAGTACTGGCTATGCAACATACGATTGCTATTATTATCTCAGTTAAATTTTATTAGGATTTGAAGAACGCCAGTAAGTCAAAAAAGAAGGTGCTTAGTTCCCATGTTCAGAATTAGTTATAACAAAGACCTAAGATAACAATTTTATAGGTCACCTAATCCCATTGTCTTTGTTAGGGTAGCATCTTCCTTGACTTTGTAAATGACTGCAGGTTTTGACTGATATTCTTTCAGCAGCACTTGAAGAGGGGCAGCTGTGCATCCTTCATAATACATGCTCACGTGTTTGAGAAAATCCAGTGCATCCTTCCGAAAGCAATGCAACTGCTGAACATGGAAAATTTGTACTGTACTTATCATTATGAGGCCCTGATGGTTGTAGGAAACAGGGAATTAAAGGCAATATTAAAACAAACACATGTCCACACAACATCAGTTTAATTTGGTAGCAAAGGAATTATTTTCACTGTAGTAATGAACAATGCTGTTGCTTAAGGACTGCAGTTCTGTCATAAGTTTGTCAGGACACGCACGCATGTTATAATATAAAATTTACTGTCATTTATCACAGACCAGCACTGGAACTCCATTCCCCTGCTTGCCTGTGTTGTCAGGGAAGGGCATGCTGTTTGCATAAGATAGAGGTCAAACATTCAAAACCATTTTCCTGGCACTCTCAGTCTGTTTCCTTTGTGCAAATGCTGATGCTTTTGAGATGCAATGATTTAGCGTGTCACTGTGCTAGCGTAACAGATGGCACAGGAGCATAGAATGAACAATGAATGAGGGACCACGTTTCACTTTTGTCAGTGTGCAATCTTTCAGCAGTTCTGATACAAGGCATCTATTATTCCCCATTTTTAGATCAATCTGCTCACTTTGTTTAGCACTACCCAGTTAATAGTGAGATATATTTTGGGCAGAATTAGTTTAAGAGTCAGTGTAGTATGCAGAATTAATGGGAGAAGAGTCTGGTCTTTTTAAACCTGAGTTCCTCATTTCCTTCTAACAGGACCCCAGAATGGTGAGTATTCTCTTCATCTTGTATCTGACCATTCACCTCCCTGAATCAAAACCAAGAAGTGTTTCCTAGCCTCCTCTGCAAAGTTTAGCACAACCCTTCGGTGTCACTGAAGCCCCAGACAACACCTGAACCCAGGATTTTAAGTGGGATTAAGCATTCTTGAGCAAGGACCTTAGACTTTGCACTGAGTCTTTATTCAAGGATAAAACTAGAAGAAAATAAAGCTTATAAAGAGTAAGAAAAAGAGAAGATAGATTGAAAGTCTTCAAGACAGCATTCAGCTGTGTGGCCGTGTTTATCCACTCACTAGGCATGAGGAGCAAAGACAGTGGATTAAAAAACCCTGTTCTAACCCACAGGTAAAGAGGAGATAGCTGCAAGATAAAATGCAAAGGATAACTTCTCTTGTACGAGTTAAGGACCACTGAGGCTCAGCAACATTCTTACATTCTGTCAGACCTCAGGCAGATGTTTCACATATTTCTGTGTGTGCGGAAAGGAAAGTGTGATACTCTTAAATACCCATGTATATGTTAACATGGGAAGGGGATGTATCAGGTGGAAAATAAATTATAAGCTTTACAAGTGCAGGTATTAAAACATCAAGCTATGAAAAGCACTGCAGCGTTCTATAGTAACAGTCCAAACATTACAGTCTAAAAATGTTACAGAAATGTTTATATAACCGGATCTAAAGACCTAATCCAGTGCTCATGGACTTCAGTGAGACTAAAAATCTTGATTCAACTTTTTTTTTCTTTAAATAATCCCTTGGAACTGGAAAACCAGTTCTGTGCTATGTATTTGGAGACCAAGGGCTTTCCACTGACAAAAATCTTGGAAAAGCCATTATTTTCTGAAGTGATTACTGTCTCTGAAGGTTAATTAATGTTGGTTTGACTTAGCGTAAATGGCAAAAGAAATGGGATTTTTTTTTTTTGTCTTAATTTCCCTTGATTTTAAACAATGTGCTACTGATACACAGTTCTTACGTGTTACACATTTTTTCTTATCTGACAGCTCTCAGGCTTTAATTGTCAAGGCTGCAAAAGGAAGCACACTGCTTTGTGTAACGAGGATATGGATCCTACTTTAGGGAGCTCTGTGGCAAAACCCCTTTTAGTTAGAGTAATAAATTGTCTCTCCTTTGGGAAATTCAGGCATTTCAAAATTTATTTTCATCCTAGGTGGCTAAAAAATATTGAAATCCCAAAATGTTTAGTAAAATGTGTATTCCACTGTCTTTTAATTTGGAAATATCAGCCAGGCCCTGTTGAAATGTTTTTACAGTAATATTGAAATATTGCAGCCTGCATATCTAAAGATTTGAACATAAAAAAAGATCCACATGAAAAAATTAAAATGTTGAAATAGACTATTCCATTTCATTTAAAAAATATTTTTAATATTTTCAATATCAAGTTATTCTTCTATATTACTAGAAGACATTTTTAATTCAGTATTTTCCAACATAACAATTCTTTTTTTTCAAGAGCTTATTGAAAATTTTTAATTTTATAAGCTTTCAAAAAAAACAGTAAAATTTAAAATAACTACCTGAAGCTCCTCTGAGCTTCAGGTAGTTGGAATGTGTCTGCACTTGCACACATTTTAAAAATTGTACATCCTGTGTCTGTGATCCATATTCAGGGAGGGAGGAAAAAAGCAACTACAAACAGCTGCTACTAATTTAATACCTATACCAAATTCAGAGACCATGAGGTTTAAAGGTGTTTAAAAGCTAATGCACTGGGAAATAAAGGGAAAAAAGGAATTACAGTGTCACTCTTGAAAAGATATCAAGAAATACTTTTTTTTTTACAAGCTTCTTCCTCACAAACTGCTAAAGACACCTAAAAGATGCTTTTATCCCAAACGTACTTGGATACCCCAAATCACCTTTTTTTACATAGTTCATTTCAAAGCCTTAAATGACCTACCAGCCAGTCAGAAATGTGTGTCAAATTATTCAGTATCTATTATCGTACTAGTCTCCAAACTCAAACCCTGGAAATTTTATTGGGATTTTGAGCGTATAGAAGACTTTAAAACATTACGTCTGGGCAAGGTGCAGTACGCTCTGCAAGTCTCTCTGCCTGAGCTGGAAATGATGTGGGAACTTCCATTTGGTTGGTCTCGGTGCAGTTTTAAACCAGTGCAAAAGGGAGAAAGGGGTCTGAGTAGAGCAAGGCCACAGAGGACACTCCTCTACAGCTCTGCAAGGTGGGAACTCCTGCATCTGAATGGCATGATTAGCTTTTCCTGCAATGCATCCAAACTTCTGTCATGGAAAGCCTGAGAGATCCAGGGATATGTAACAGTAGCAAAATGACTTCATGCTGGATGCTTCACCCACTATTTAGTTCCTGTCCAAACGCACTTGCTGCAGGAGGAAAAGGAGCCAATTAAATGCAGAATGCAGGAACGGACCCACTACACCTGCTCCAGCACGGAGGAGGTGCCTCTGGCTCAGGGTGAAATACAAATACTTCTCCACAAATAGATGAGTCAGAAAAGAAATTTTTCACAGTAGTTTTGCAACTGTTTTCCCAGTAGAAAGTTGTATTAATTACTTCCTGAAAGCCATTAGATTTTAGATCTAAGTGTAAAATCCATGAAACAGATAGGAATTACAGTGAAAAACCAGCAGTCAGAACAAGCCTTTGCTAGGCTATACTTGGAGAATGTTAAAGGCAGTTTAACCTCTGCCATCAGAGTGGAGGTTGTGTAGCTGTAAAACCTCTCACATCCAATCCTCTAGCACATCCTAAACCAACACCACCTTAAGCCTGATCCCTCAGCTGGGAAACAGGCTAGTTTAAAGGCATCTTTGATCCCTGCCACCTAGAAAGATCTTGTTGCAAAAAAAAAAAAAAAAAAAAAAAAAAAAAAGGGGGGGGATTTTTA
>WHYT01014972.1:239704-347908 GCA_009806455.1 Tetrax tetrax
ATATAACCGGATCTAAAGACCTAATCCAGTGCTCATGGACTTCAGTGAGACTAAAAATCTTGATTCAACTTTTTTTTTCTTTAAATAATCCCTTGGAACTGGAAAACCAGTTCTGTGCTATGTATTCGGAGACCAAGGGCTTTCCACTGACAAAAATCTTGGAAAAGCCATTATTTTCTGAAGTGATTACTGTCTCTGAAGGTTAATTAACGTTGGTTTGACTTAGTGTAAATGGCAAAAGAAATGGGATTTTTTTTTTTTGTCTTAATTTCCCTTGATTTTAAACAATGTGCTACTGATACACAGTTCTTACGTGTTACACATTTTTTCTTATCTGACAGCTCTCAGGCTTTAATTGTCAAGGCTGCAAAAGGAAGCACACTGCTTTGTGTAATGAGGATATGGAGACTACTTTAGGGAGCTCTGCGGCAAAACCCCTTTTAGTTAGAGTAATAAATTGTCTATCCTTTGGGAAATTCAGGCATTTCAAAATTTATTTTCATCCTAAGTGGCTAAAAAATACTGAAATCCCAAAATGTTTAGTAAAATGTGTATTCCACTGTCTTTTAATTTGGAAATATCAGCCAGGCCCCGTTGAAATATTTTTACAGTAATATTGAAATATTGCAGCCTGTATATCTAAAGATTTGAACATAAAAAAAGATCCACATGAAAAAATTAAAATGTTGAAATAGACTATTCCATTTCATTTTAAAAATATTTTTAATATTTTCAATATCAAGTTATTCTTCTATATTACTAGAAGACATTTTTAATTCAGTATTTTCCAACATAACAATTCTTTTTTTTCTAGAGCTTATTGAAAATTTTTAATTTTATAAGCTTTCAAAAAAACAGTAAAATTTAAAATAACTACCTGAAGCTCCTCCTAAACCAACACCACCTTAAGCCTGATCCCGCAGCTGGGAAACAGGCTAGTTTAAAGGCATCTTTGATCCCTGCCACCTAGAAAGATCTTGTTGCAAAAAAAAAAAAAAAAAAAAAAAAAAGATATGGGGCGGGACTTTGAAAATAATCAATTCACTGGAGGAAAAAAAAAAAGCCTCTTAGGCTTTGGCAGGTCTTTCTCCTACGTACAGAGTGTCTGCCTGTCATAAAATGTGAGTGAGATCAAACAGCAAGTCATTATTAATGAATAATGGGAAATGCAACGGAAAAGCCAAAGCCTGAGTGCAATGGACAATAACAGCTTCAATGACTGTTTTATCTTACAAGTTATAGGTGTGCTTTCTAAAATATCAGAAATAAAACTGAGTTACAGAGTCCACAATGCAAGATGCAAGTCTCATGGAACATCAAATATAAGGAATCCATGGGAATTGCTTCTCTCAAAATAATGATCTTCATACGTGCTGCTGAAACACTTGAAAGTGTGCATCAAGTCAGTGCAAACAAACCAGGATGAAATAAAACTTCAGCTAGTTTTGCAAAAACAAGACAGCAGCTCCAGCTGTGAGTGAGATAGAAATGCCGCAGCAGTAACCATTCTGACGGCAATCCTTGGGGTCTTCATCAAGAGCAAACTGGCACTACTATCTGAAAGTTTTCTGAATTCAGCGTAATTCTTTACCTAATTCCACTTAATCATTGAATTAAAATAAAGGGTCGTAAACAGCCTTTAATAACATTTCAGTAAGGAGAGATTTTTTTAAAATAAAAAAGGAATCATCATTGTTTTAAAGGAGCATTACTAACCTCTTCTGCCTTAAAAACTAACTACTCCTTTAAATTAAAAAAAAAAAAAATGTATTTAGAGGACCATGTAAGACTAGTTCAGTTTTGCTATTCATATGAAAAACGTTCTGACTCAAGGTCAAGTCCGCCAAAGCCCAAAGACAACCTGGTCTGTGTTGTCCACACCCATGATTTCTGATCTGTAACAAGAGGACAGTGCAATGTTTCAGCCTTGTTCTTTAACGCATTTTGTTCCTGGTGTGAGTTAGTTGCTCCATTATGCAAAAATTTCTTTGATGTGCTACTTACTGCTTTAATATTCTAAAACTGTGGGATGCAACAACAGCAAAACTGCCCTACCACAAACACCTCTCAAGAATGTGCAGGTATTTACTCAAGGAAGAACTAATAGACATTGAAACTTATTATTTAGGTCTCTGCCTATTATATATGAATATGTAAAATGACAGTTTCTTTCTTTGCACCATACACATTTCATGTAAAACAAAGCTTTGTGATTTCACACAAATTCAAAAAGTGGCAGAAAAGTTCTAGACAAAACTAAAATGTAAATTATTTTAACAAATAGACAAATAGACTACAGAGTTTAATTATTTTTTTATATGACTATACAATGAAGCACAGTTACCAAGCCAGGTCCTCAATTTGCTTGTCTACTTACTACTTCACAAAAAGGGCTCCCTTCAAATTAATCTTCTGCAGCACATGAAATTATTCAGTATTCTAAGATATGGAGTTAATCCTTGTTTTCCCCGCAGAAAGTCTGCAACAGATGAACTATAGTGCTGTGTAGAACAATGATTTAACACTTGTGTGTTCAGCTTTGTAGGACCCATGTACTGAAAAGGAGCACTGGAAAACTGGAGTGTGCTTACTCCCCAGTTAGTGTATCTCAGCACTAAAACTGGCCATTGCTATTACCCATCAAGTAATACCTAAAGAATATCAGTGTACACCTTTCATGTACTAAGATACCTTAGATATGCTCCAAGGATTGATCCTAAAGGAGCAGGGTTAGGCTTAACCATCGAACCTGCTGACCTTCCATTCCCACAATTCATACAGTGGTATATTAGCTATACACAAACAGCAGGTCATCTGACAAGGCATTAGAGCAACAGAGAGCTTGTGCTTTTTTTGAATTGCTGAGAAGAATGACTGTGGTACACAGCCTCTCTTTTCAAAATAACAGCTGTCTCTACCCTGCAGGAAAGAGAACAGAACTTGGGCTTTTGGACTCTAGGGGGGGTTCAGCAAAAGAGATAAAGAGCTGGCGAATTTCAAAATGCTGCCCTAACACATACCTGCTCACACTCACCAGAAGGTTTTCTGTTTATAAAGAACAACAAAAATTATTATTTGGGATAGGGAAGGAGAGTGCGGTGGAGTGACTTGAACTGACAAAATGAGGTGCTGATTCCAGACCATATGTACTGAATTCTCCTCCAGAAACCGAAAGAACAGTCACCGAGTCCATCTGGTCCCCGTACCACAGAATAAAGCCTCCTTTGCTCACAGCGCTCGGTGCAGCACATGGATGCAGTTTAACCTCACCTTCCTGTAATTATCTTAGTACATTCCCCAGGAAGCTTGTCTTATCCACTTGACAGCTACCAAGTGATCCGGGCAGAGCCCAGCGCTCCCGCTGAGCCAGAGGCATGTTAATGGACAGCCGCCCCGCAGACGACGTGACAGGGGAGCCCAGCAAACGCTTTATCGTGCATTTCCTCCCCGTGTTTCCCAAGCCGCTATGCAAGCACCGGCACTTAGCGGAGCTGATTCTCCCTATCTAAGCAGCCTTGCTAAGGCTGCGACAGTGATTCCTGTTCGAAATGTTCTGCTGCGTTCCCAAGGAGGCCAAGACTGCATCAACCGTGGAACAACAGGATAGTCAATATCTCCTCCGAAATTATGCCGCATCCTCACTTGAGGAACAACTGCGTCTAATTCACTGAGCTCTCTGATCCAAGAGAAAGCTGTGACAGAAAGGTTCATAAGCCATTGAAAATATATACCCTGTATTTCCTTACATTCCTTTTTACCTTTAAATAGACCAACTAATTAGTGCTTTGTTATAAAATACTACTGGATCTGCCTGAATAGTCTTGTAGTTATTTAATAAATTACTCGGCAAAGGAGTGAATTTAGCCAGGCATCCACTGGTGAGGAGACTGCTAATTAACTGATATCCAGGCAGGCAGCAATTATCCTTCTCCTCCCAGACAAAAAAGAATATCTCTATTCCAAATACATGTCCAGAAAGAATTAAGAGCTCTGAAATGTACATCTCATCCAATACAAAGCGATGTGGAATGGAGTAGCAGTCAACCCAAAGATCTCAAATCGTTTGAAGTAAATACAAAACAAGATAAAATAAAGAATCTGTCCTTTATGAAGGGAGCGAACTGGCTGCGGGAATAAGTTTCCAGCTGGGACCAGATTGCAAATGCCTTTATTCACTCTGCGGGAGTAGTTATTCACGCGAATAGTCCCTGTAAAACCAGGGAAACAAACTCACGTGAGCATGTAGTCACGACTGTGAACATGAAGCTTGCCATCTGACCTTCAAAACTGACAGAATTTTGTGATGCTTTTATTGAAAATATTATGGAGATGTTGGGTGTTGGTTTTATTTTCCTTATATATGATTTTGCTGTCATTTCATATCAAATGTCTTAGAAGGAAATTAACTGATTTCATTTCAATTTATGGAGAGTTTTTCATTCAGCATATTTGCTCAAATAAGCCAATTTACAGGATGGTGTCTCAGCAACAGATTTCTAGCAAACAGGATGCTGGGATTTATCAGGCTTGCGGTCATTTTGTTTTTTGAAATGTCCAGCCATAAAGCAGACTTCCCATGGCCACCTGGGGCTGAGGCTCTGCTGACGGCCACCTACCCATCTGCACAGAGGCCAGGAGCCATCCTAACAGGTAAATGTGACCACAGAGGCAACCAAGTGACTACTTGTCTTGAGCAGGAATCAAGGATTCCTGCAGCAGTGTCCAAACAGCTCCGCATCCTCCGTTTAATGACCCATGAGAGAAAGGATGCATTTAGAATTGAGCAACATAGAGCTGTTCTGATTACAAGAGTTTTGACTCCTTTACAGAAAGGCTGAAAAACAAATGTAAGAAGGGAAAATTTCCAAAGCAGAAATAAGATTTAAGTGCCAGACTGCAATAAGCAGTTAGAGTTAATATCTGAAAACATAATCCAAGCCTAGGACAAGAAGCGATCTGGCACCCAAAGACCAGCAATCAGGTTAAATACCAAAGGTCAAGAGCCTGAGTCAGGAACCGAGATACAAGCCAAAGGTTAGGACTGAAATAGGTCCTGGATGCAAGCCGAAGGTCACAAAATCAGCATTTTCAAATAGCCACACAGCTCAGCTACTGACTGGTCACAGGACAAATTTAGATGCTCCCTTAAATAGCACTGATGTTAGTGAGCATTCACAGGGGTGACCATAGTCATGGTGACTGTGGACTTGCTGAAAGGGTCATCCCAGCCCGCCCAGTCCTTAACAGCCCACCACTGAGGTCAGTCTGGGTCATTCAGATCCAGAGTAAGGCTGGTAACAGCTCCCCCTGATTGCACAGATGAGTGAAGCCCCCAACAGCCACACATATGTTTGCAAAGTTTTCCATTGGAAAAATAAGTTATGGAGATTTGCAAAGTTCCTCTCCTCCATAAGCTTGGTGGAACTGCAAAAAAAAAAAAAGGCAGTTCCAGCTGAAATATGAGAAAAAACTGGGCCCCAAAGAGACAGTAAGGGACTCAAAGATGCATGAACTAACAGAAGATGTTGCTACAAATCCACATTTTAGTTGCCTTTTTCCTCTTTTAGCATTTTGCTGATTATAATAGAAATATATACAAGCCCTACTGCTACTGCACTGCTTTGGCTACATAGAAATAAGCAAGATGTTATCTTTTGATAATTTTACAGGATAAACATTTTCTAGCATTAGATTATTTTTAATGAGGAACAGGTAATAAAAGTATCAAAAATAACCTTCTTACGTATAAATTAAAAGAATAAATTAATGTTGATGTCACATTATATGCCTCATTAGCATATCCTCTAGGGAATGCTTGATGGCTTTGGGGGCCTTTCAAGAACCACTACAATGTTGCTTAAAACTACAATTAAGAGATATCTTAAGTAATAATCTCAGTGAACAGTTTGCAAATAGCCCAGATACTAGAATATAGAATCATAGAACATAGAATCATAGAATGGTTTGGGTTGGAAGGGACCTTTAAAGCCCATCCAGTCCAACCCCCCTGCAAGGAGCAGGGACATCTCCAACCAGATCAGGTCGCTCAGAGCCCCGTCCAACCTGGCCTGGAATGTTTCCAGGGATGGGGCATCTACCACCCCTCTGGGCAACCTGGGCCAGCGTTCCACCACCCTCATTGTAAAAATTTTTTTCCTTACATCCAGTCTGAATCTACCTCCTTCTATTTTAAAGCCCTTACCTATTGTCCTATCACTACATGCCTTTGTCAAAATCCCTCTCCAGTTTTCCTGTAGGCTCCCTTTAGGTACTGGAAGGCCGCTATAAGGTCTTCTTGGAGCCTTCTCTTCTCCAGGCTGAACAGCCCCAACTCTCTCAGCCTGTCCCCATAGCAGAGGTGTTCTGCAAACATTAGTAATTAAATTCTAATTTTTTTTTATTTTTTTTTTTATTTATTTTTCGAGATGTTTGACAAAGTGCCCTTATACTGGCAACCATGTCCGCCTGGTAAAGTCAGTGTTTCAATTACTAGCTTTCACTTGCAGTGGATTTTACTTAGTAGGTCTCTCATTGTCTAAAAACAGACAAATATTTACTACCCTTTGAAACTCTGAGCGGATGTTGTGGTGCCACTAAGCTATGGAGAGCACTTTGCAGAAGTGTGACAATTAAACAAGCCCTATAAAGTAGGTTAGGGCCTAAAAAAGAAATATCTGAAGTTGAATAAATGCAAAAATCCTTTATATTACAGAGTAATATTTTGGGGACTTTCTAAAGGAACAAGAATAACAGATTATTGCTCTTTTAACTTAAGTATTCCCCATAGCTGTTTATAAGCCTACAGCATTGCCTGGCTCTCGTGTCACAGAAGCTCATGAATCCCATGGTGGCCCTGAAGTGCTAAATCTCAAAGGTTTACACAGCCTACTTGGCCAGCTTCTCATTACAGCTGGAATTTAAGACTGAGTCCAAAAAAAATCAAGGAAAAAAAAAAACAAAACAGACTACAATGGGACGTATGCCCATGGTATTTACCAAAGTCAGAACGTTCCCTTCCTACACAAATACATCGCAAAGACATGGCCAGCTTTGCCTGCTAAGACCTTCCTTCAGCCTGAGCTCCCCTGCTACTCCTGTGCAGACACTCCTGCTCCTGAGAGCTAAAGCAAAGGGTCGGAGGAGCAGTGTGCCTTCCCCCTCGCCGGTCCCACACTCCCCTTCCACGCACTGCAGGTACACCAGCAGCTCGCCCTCCGAATCCAGCTTACCTCCCAGACATAACCACTCATGAAGTATTCAAGTGACAAGTCCATCATGAAAATGCAACTGATCGGAATTTTTCTTTATCCAAAAAAAAAAAAGGCAAAAAGGATGCCAGTTTTATCCCAGAGCAAAAACATTATACAGAGGCAATTTTGTAATCTATTTTTTTGGAAATGGTTTTGAATTATTTTCCAATAGGATAAAGAGTGGACTCTGTTCACCCCTGCCCTGAAGGACAGTTCATCACTTCTGGAACTTGGTTCTCTTGGCTGGCAGGTCTGTTCTGTCACAAAAGTGTCAAGCCTCCTAAATCCACCCATCTCTGTCTGACTAACATCAGGTGCACACATGCACACAGGGAGAGAGGAAAGGCAAACGTCCAAGTCTGACCTGCCCATCAACGATTTCTGTGCCAGCTGCCGCCAGCCATAGATGGCACTCACAGGTAGAGGAGGAGCTGGGCAGTTAGGCAGGCGTTGGGCTTACATCTCCAGGACTACAGAGCTCAGCTGAATTGGCCAGCTCTGGAAGGCATCACACCAGAAGGAAAAAGCAAGAGGAGATGTGGCCCTTCAGCTGTTTTTGCATAGTGCATTGTTTACACTGCAGCTCTCAAAGTCTGTTAAATGTAATTGTTTTGGAAATCACATAACTTATACGGACTTTAAAAGAGGTCATCATTTTGAAAATGAGAAACAGTCATCATATTGACTGTGAGAGGTTTGAAAGCCACTGTCAGAGCCTGTCATGCAAACTGGCACTTAGGAAATGTTTAAATAATTATTTGTGATTATTACAATCTATTGGAGAGATCTTCATCAGCTCTTCAACCACTTACCTGACAAAATGCATCACCCCTACAGAAGCTCTTTGGATTCATCATTTCAGTACACTAATTCCACATGGTACAAGTAATTTTATTGTGAAATACCACTGGGGAAAAATTACTGTATGAATGCAGAGGATGGTTTCAATACACAACATACTAGTTAGGTCTTCTTCCTTTGAAAACATTCCGAGGCAAGCAATCTAATTTGTAGATTAATTTCTAAAGTTACATCCATTTTCAAAGTGAAAACTCAGTAAATCTGCACACAGAATTTTGTAGAAAATATTTTACTAGTTGACTGCCATTTTGCTTTACACACATAACTGCATATGATCAATATGAAACTAATTAAATAAGACGTTGCTGCTTTTGTTCTTCAATAATTCCCCACTATCTGATAACCTGTTATCTAACACCAGTCAAGGGGATGTGAGGTCCCAAAATTAAAGGCAGCAATTGCACTTCCGTCACAGCCCTTACAGACTGCCTGAACTACAGCAGTTTCTTAGGCTAAGCTCTGTGCCACAGTTTGGTTGCAAATTTCCACAGCCTTGAGTGTTAACACCGTCCCCTTGAAATGCCCTTCCTATGCCACTCCTCACACATCTTAACCACAGGGCTCCCCTGAGGATCTTCAGCAGACAGTTTTATGGCTCTCTTCTGAGTGACTACAGCAAAGGAATTCTCCATCAGCCAGACCTTAATTGGTGAAAAGGAGCTAAATAAGAGGTTAGGATCTCATTCAGTTTATTTACTTAGTCAGGAGGTAATTGAGCTTCCCTTTTCTCCAGTACAGTGACTCCTTCCCACTTTTCTTATCCTGCATTCCTTACCCTCTGGAGGAAAGCCATTCCATCCCACACCAGTGGGTCTCCCTCAGCATTTCTGTTCAAAGCAGAAACACATTGTGTATTCTTGACTGCAACTGTTAGGGGCTGAACTTACCACACAACAGACATTAGATCCACATGGCTGTGTCACTGAACACTCGTACATGACACATCTTGGAGAAAGCTGGCAAAGCAAAGCGTGAGAGATACACGTGCTTACATTAAGAATCAACCGGTGCTGTGCCTTCGGTCTCTGGCTACATATGTGCATCTTTCAGTTTGCAGCCCAACCCTAGCAGGCGGACGAGCACCTGGAGAAGGTGTTCAGCGGCAGCAAGGGGCCTGAGGAAATCCCCCCTGACAGAGCACAGCGGTGTTCCCGAACCTGCTCCTTTGTCATGACACTGGACACTGGACAACCTAAGAAGCATCAAAAGCAGCCAAAATCACCTGGCTGTTTTACACTGTATTTGTTCCCAGTCATGTCTGAAAGGCTCTAGAAGCTCTCAGAATTGTGTTGCATCTTCTTTATTAGTATTGTACCACATCAAGAAAAGCCTATTGAAAAATACGCATTTAGTCTTAAAAAAATTATCTAACCTATTTTGAAGATGATTACTCTGATAAGTGCATATTTTGCAAGAGGAATGGCTGAAAATATTAAAAAGCAATTCTGACTTGCTATTTTACAGCGACGCTTCAGAGACGAAGAAGCATATAAACCCACATAATATAATTTATGTGGCAGTCTCAATATTTAAAGGGCTAGATATATAGACGCATCAGAAGTGGCTCAGGAACCTTAAAGGATACAAAAGGATGCTTATAAGAAAGCAAAAATATAAGCACACAATAATGCCATAAATCTGACACAGTATATTTAAGGTAGATAAATCAATAATTAAAAATTGCCCAAGTCAAAAACTGATGTAGTTCTACTAAAGTAGCTTGCTTGAGGCTCCACATATCTACTACTGATGCACAATTGTTTCTTATGTATTGCTCAATTCTGTACAGAGCAGAACCTTGCTAATCTAATTGACATTTTTTTATCTATGCAATCTATTATCTGTACAAGAAGACTTAGGAGAAGAGGCTACTCTGCCTTGTGATAGTAACTGCATGTTGTTTTTCCTAATGTTATTATACCAGTGAAACAGAAACTACACGTAAAATGAAATAAGCAATAGAGAATCCTTGATAGCACACCTTTGCTTCTGCAATATTTTGTCCAATTGCCAGTTTGCCACAATGGAGATTTGCAGTAGAGTTCATTTTCAATAATGAAATTAGTACAGTTCCAATATATTCAACAGCAGGTCTTGTATCTACTGTTGGATAAAATACGACAGAACTGGCTAAAGACATCTATTCCCAGCCCTATATACTACATTAAGTATATAAATCGGTGAAAGTCAGGCTGTACACCTACGCGTAATGTACTTACAGAGGCTGCAATCACTGAAAGGTTTGTATTCAAAAATAAGTTATATTTAAATTTTTTTTTCTCAAATTTAGTCAGGAAGAACATATTACTGGATATTTATGCAAAATGCAGAGTCCCAGGAATAACATTTTCTCTCTAGTTCTGATTTATGTCAATGATAAATTTCTCTCTTTACTCTGTTCAGTGACAGATTATAACTAAGGGTGAACATGATATCATTTCTGAGCCAAACCTCTGTGCTCCAGTTAAAAAAAAGCTAGTTTTACCTGTCTAATTTCACTACCTACCTTCATTAGAGAAGAGCTGTCATATTTTGATGCAAATTCCAGCAATTTACATGTTTCGAGCTAGCAGGCAATGTCTTCCTAGAAAAACTGCCACCCTTCCACAATTCCCCGTGAAACGGCAAACCAGGTTAGAAAGACAGAGGAGATTGGATTACCTGTCTGCGCCAGATCATTGTTTCTAGGAGATAATCCATAAATGATTAATCCTTCTAATGTTCTTGAGCAATGTAAGGAGGGCTGCCTGTGACCTATTTCAACCTCTTGCACTGTCGTTGTGGGAACAGCTTTACTGTATAAATTGAATTGACTATTTTCATTCTCTTGGTTGTATTGAATCGTAAGTGTAATTCAATGCCTTTTATTTGTTCAATAAAAGCATTTGTTCAATGCTTTTATTTGTTCATCCTTAGAAGGATGGTAAGGTGGTAATACTCATGTCCAAAATGGCCGTGAACATATAGATGGCTTTTTATTTTTAATGTTGCTTTCCTTGTCCTTTATTAAATTACATCATTTCAATAATTCACTGCTGTTTTTAATGCTTCCTGCTTCACTTTTTCTAGAACATTCTGCCAGTTGTACAAGGAGGAAAGAAAAAAAAGAAAGAAAACAGGAAAAAAATCATTCATTCCTGTTACAGAATCATGACTGCAACTATTACATGACAAAATGAGACCAATGTCATTTATAGTTAAATTCAGATTTCAGTATTGCAACATCTGAGAAATGCAGATACTCTACAAAGTAGTGATGTGTTATGTCCATTTTAGGTACAGCATAGAAACAGGAAAAAAATCCCATACCTATAGCTGAGTAAGTCAGCAGTCTCAGACTATTTTCCCACACCTTGTCACTTCAATGCAATGACCCTCCAAAGCCAGGAGTTGCTTTACACACCAATCTATCCCATGGATTGGAATTGTTTAGAATACCACTGCTCTGTATCTGTCTGGACTGTATTTGCAGATGCAGTCACACACTCAAAAAAAAAAACCAAAACCCTGCTGCAAAACCTGGGCCAGAAACTGTCACCTTTGGTGTGAAGAATTCTAGAAACACATGGTTGGCTTATTTTATAATTCTGACTTAAATAACTGACTTGGCAGAAGTGAAGGGGTACTGCTCTCCTGAGAAATTATACAGCAAATTGGAAATTAACAGCAAATTGGAAATTAACAGCAAAATGGAATAATTACCTTAACTAAAAGGCCCTGCACAGGTAAGAACAAGTACGTAAAAATCATCCCTGACAGATACTGTATCATCTGATCGTAAAAAACAACAGCGAAGGAGACACTACAGCATCCTTCAGTAACTTGTTATATTGCTTAACAATTCCTACTGATCAGGGTTGTTACGATCCAGCCTAATTATTTTTGCTGTACATTAACTGCATTTCATTTTGTCCTTTTGCCAGGAAGTGTGGAGAACTGATTTCTGCAACAACCTTTTACATGTCCAATGTCTAACTGCAATGTTCTTTTTTTTAAATTTTCTTTCTTTTGACTCAGTAACATAATAATTCACCTTGTTTTCTCTTGCAAGGCGTGCACCCTAGTTCTTTTGCCATTCCTCTACCTTTTTCCCCAGAGCCTCCTCTCAGTTTGTCTACAATTCCTATTTAGTGCATCACTCAAACAGGACATTATAAATTGACAAATTTATCATGGAATTAATTACTAAAAATCCAAGGAAAGGATATTAGTTGTACATCTGGTGGTATTTTATCCTTGTGCCAATCAGCAAGCATTTCAACAAGTTTAGTTTTGTAGCCAGGGGAAGAAGGATAAAAGGAAACTGATTTGGTGACCAACAGATACTGCAGAATATTGAAATTTTAAAAACTCTCAGGTAAAAAGGAAAAATGTTGCTGTCCTACAGCACTATAATGTGTAACAATCTTTCCTCTAAAGGTGGAAAAAGATTTTTCACAGCTAAAAATAAATATCTGTCACCATAAATATGCCATAAGGTACCTGTGGATGCAGCATTAGAGCAGAAAGAGTGTACTGCAAGTTGGAAGACCTATGAAAGGCTTGTGATTCACTTGGCGCTCCTAAAAAGCAGAATAATTGCCAGGAAAGGTAACTTTTCTTTATGTACATAAATATGGTATAAACTGCTGTTGAGTAGCATGGAAGGCCATTTCTGTGCTAATCCTCAAAAGGTGAGATTTTTACAAATCTCATTTACAAAGAGATGGGTCATAATCTCCAGCTGTAGCAGTTTTCAGTTATCCTTTATCAGCCTGGAGAATCACCACAGTAGGACTGTTTGTACAGTGAGGTACAGTAAGGAGACTGAATAGCAGGAACCGTCGGTCTCACCAGTAACAAAAAATCAAATGTGCATTCACAGCAGAGCAAAGAATACAATTGAAGTAAACACTGTAATAAATAATAAGCAAATAAAAATGCTCAAGTAATGTCTCCTGGGAAATAAAACAGCAACCCTTGCAAAATTCTACCATCCCTCCCCTTGTTTTAACCACTTTAAAATAACACAGAAATTTGCCTCTCTCATAAAAAGGACAGGCTAAACATTTGCAGGCTTGCTCAGAGAACTAAAACACAAAATAAAAGTTCATTAAATTATTGATTAAGGAAGTTATCATCAGGACAATTTGCCCTAGCTAGGACTAAGCCGAAATAAACACTCTGTAAAATCACAACCATTATCACTGAAATGTAAGGTATTGATAACAATGCAATTACTGATCAATAGTCCAAGAATTGCCTCCTATTACAATTCAAGGAAAAACATCTGTAAGCAAACCAATTAAAAGTCCGTCATTTGCAAAATACATCATGAAACCAGAAACTTCTGACAATTGTTTCAAGCGGAAAACAGCAAAGCTAGAGTATGAGCTCTATGAGTCACTCAGGTTTGCTGGGCTCCACTGGACCCTAATTCAACATTCAGTAATAACAGAAACTGCACTGACTGGGAATGCTTACTGCACTCCTCCATCATCTTAACAGCTGCAATATATTCTTTCCTCAGCTAACAAGGGAAAAACAAAGGGACGGTGGACTGAAGAAGACTTTTCTGTATGAAGTCTGAAAAGAGCGACTGCAGCCCAAATAAGCTTTGGGAATACGTAAGTAACATGCTGTGTGAAAATCAGGGGCCAGAAAAAGAGTCTGTGAAACGTAACTGCAAACAGCAGAGCAGATATCAATGGAGAGACCCAGCCATGCTGTCACAAGCAACTGAAGATGCAAAAAACAGTCTTTATTATTTTACATACCTTAATATTAACATATACCAAGTAGATAATAGTACTTAAGGTAATAAATCACCATATCCTGTCCTATAATACCTCAGCTGAACAACTGAAATATAGAACATAATGTTCTCTTCACTTGTTGAAACACAAATGGAATCTGTCCCACTCTCAGAGAAAACATCAAAAGGGCATTATGTACCTCATCCCACTTCTGCCTGGTTCAGTGCAAGACTCGGGAACAGCGAGTGACAGATGAACATTTCCCCAGCAGTGACTGCTGCACAGCTTCACAGGAGGACAAAGAGATTTGCAATATACAATAATCACAGAACAAGCCTGAATGGATACAACTAACATTTCAGTTTACACTGAGGTCACAGCTTGAGTCTAAGTATACTATATACTTTGGTGTTCTTCAAGGTTGGGGAAGCAGATGGCAGGCCATATGACTCATTTCTGATATAAAATTTTTATTCCAAGGCAACAACAGTGAAGAAGGGCAGGGAGAATAAATTCACTAAAATGCAGAACTGGAATTAGCAGACAAAGGAGGAAAACAAACATAACCAGAAACCACTGCTTCTCTTTTTTTTTATCGATGCTCCCCATGTTTCACTTTTAATTCAAGATGAAGCCAAGGAGTTTTCACACTTGAGAAGATCTCACACAGCAGAAGGCTGTCCTTTGCCAATACGTTTTTTTTTTACTTTGAAAGATACCTTTGCTTTACAGTAATCTTGCAGAAAGGAGCAATTTGGTTCAGATGTTTCAGATGTCATTTAAAACCAGCTCTTAAAAACATTTTGTCATTTTCTTTCTGTTTCACTTGAGCACTTAGAATGCTGTCTCTTTATACAAGGTTGTTTTCAGACTTCAAGTTCCTCATACTATCTTTTCCTAATATAGAGTCTTAATGATTAATAATTAGACATTTTACATCAAAGTATTTTTGACACCATAACAAGCATCATTGTTTGATCTTGATGGAAACAGTTTTAGGTACTTTACTAATAGAACCAGTGAAACCCCACATTTTATGGATTAGGTTGAGCCCTCCTGTAGTAAAATCATTAGAAGGAGACGGAAGATTTATGGAGCTCTAAGACATTCTGTATGAATTTTATTCTTTTTCTTCCTGATGCTTTGGTCTTGGGATTCAAGGGTGAGTTACTGGGATGAAGTACACAGGAGTTACGTGTCCAGATTATGCATTTCTTCTAAGAAATGTCTTTTTATTTTATACTAGAACTGTTTGACAGCAAACCAGGTAAATTAATGTTCTATCCAAAAAGCTTTGCTTTTATAATTAAAAATATATATATATATATTAACTGGAACTTGGTATTTCCACTGCTTATCAGAAAGACTTTTTATGGAATCACACAACTGCTGGATCCTTGCTTATAGTTTGTGCATTAAATGTCTACCATTGTGGGAGAGGATTATACTGTAAAGTTGTATTAAAATAAAAGTACGTGCACCTGCAATGGAGAAGAACATGACCTGCGGTAATACAGAGCTTAGTGGAAATTCTTTACATTCTCAGAAGCTTCCCACAAAACATGGTTGTGTTTAGAAACTTGCAAACCTGTTTTGTTCCCATCAGATTGCACAAAATGCTACAAAGATAGTTGAATCTCAGTGATCTTATCTTGGAAGTAATTCATGCCGCGGTCCTAATAAATATTCTATACTTTCCTGTTCCTAGAATCCAGTAATGATTAAAAAAATTGCAGGAACAAAGCTCAGTGCACTGCATGTTACCTTGTTCTTATTCCAGCAAACTTAAATGTGTACTACATAGGACAGTTGATATGTTTACTATCAACTGAGAAAAAGAAAGTATTTAATTCTAAAATTCTTTTAAAACATTGAAAATTCCATATCCCACTGCAAATTGTGAAATACTCAGATACCAGATAATGATGAACATGTGAACAGACAGCACCACCCTAAAAGTACTGGAAGGTAATTCCTCCAGCCTGGGACTCAGCTCATCGCACGTCATATGCCAGCCTGCAACAAATTCAGAAGCCTTTGTATTACTAATGCCAATAAATAAATAATAACAATAAAAATAATGACCTCTTTCAGTGTAAACCATACACAGATCTTCAGTTTGATCTGTTCCATTGAAATAAAGAAGCTATTTCTCTTAATGGCACGTCCAGCTGTGGAGAGGCAACTTGGGAGAAACAACCGAAAAGAGAATCGTAGACCGGCTTGGGTGGGAAGGGACCCTTAGAGGTCATCCGAGATCTCACACGACGCGCTCAAGGGGACTTGAACAGGGAGCGCAGCCGGGTAGGGGGGCTGACAGGATCCCTTCTTCAGCAAAGAAAGTCCCCTCCTCACAGCACTGCGAGAGCTGAACCCGAGCCACACGTCTGACGGAAACTCCCGCGGGGAGCTCCCGCCGGCTGACGCGGAGGGGAGGCGGCCGGGAGGGCGCACAGCTCTCAGCCCGGCCGGGGGCGGCAGCGCTCGGTGTCCCGGGACGCGGGGCAGCAGGGCAGCGCGCAGGCCGCCGCCCCGCTCCGCTCCGCCAGCCCAGCCCAGCCCCGCAGCCGCCGGCCGCCCGCTCTGCCCGTGCCCGCCAGCACCGGGGGACGCGCCCCTGCCCGGCTGCCCCGCGTCAGGTTGAACCCCGTGAAGCCGGTTTTCCGGGTGCGGCGCTGGTGTGCGAACGCGGGCCCTCAGCCCTGAGCCACGCGTGTCGGCGGGGGCTGGCGGCGGCCTCGGTCACGGCCGGTGCACAACGCCCCACGGTCGGGCACGGGAGCCGAGGGAGAGGCCAGCCCGCGGGCCCGGGGACGGGGGAGGTCGGGGTCCCGAGGGGGCGGGAACGGCCTCGCTGCTCCGGGCCGGCTGCTGCCGCGGCGCAGCACTAACGGGGGCCCAACCGCCGGGCGGAACGGCAGGTGCGGGGCTCGGCGTTCCGGCCGGCGGCCGGGACGGGCGTGCCGGTGACACCGCGCGTCAGCTTCTCGCCCTCCCCCGCGAGTGGCTGCCGGGATCCAAGATGGAGGCGGTGAGCAGAGCGGGGCAGGAGATCAGCCTGGCGGCCCTGAAGCAGCACGACCCGTACATCACCAGCATCGCCGACGTGACCGGCCAGGTAGCGCTCTACAGCTTCAGCCCGAAGGCCAACGAGTGGGTAAGTCCGGAGGAGGCTCTCCCCGCTGCCGGGCCGGGGGGCGGCGGTGCGGCCCTGGGGAGGGTGTTCGCCACCGCCCGTCGGGCGGGGTCCAGGCTCCGGTCGCCCGTGCCCTCGCCCCAGCAGCCGGCTGGCCCGGCGTCTCTGTACGGAGCCCCGTCGGAGGCTGCTCTCGCCCGACGGGAAGTTTGGGATTTGAGTGGCTTCCCCCCGCGGAGGGGCCGACCCCGACGGGCGCTTGTGCCGAGGAGCGGCAGGAAAGCCTGTGCTGGCGCACGGGCGGCGCGGCGTCGTTCGCTCTCGGGGTAACTGTGACCGAAGCAGCTGGGGGGCTCGAGGTTTCTTTTGCTCCTGGTAGCCGTTGCTGGGTTTACTTTTTCTTTTTTTTTTTTTTTTTCGTTTTTATAAACTGTAATTTGTTGTTGCTCATGCGTGTTGAACAGACCTCTAATTCAGGAGGAGTAGGATTTGAGAAATGTTAGTAATTGTCATGGCATTAAAACATCGTTTTGGCTTTACCACCGGTTTTATCACAAAACTGTAAAAATGGAAATATGTGAAACTTTGCATTGTCATATGCAGCACTGGAGCTGCATGCAAGTGTCTGTGCTTGCAGGTCAGAAGCACGTGGTAAAGGTTGCTTTGAAAACTGAAATATGAAACAGAGCCATGCTCCATAGTTACATTGTCTTGTGGGCTGTGCTATCATTGCTGTCCTTTAAGTAACATTGCAGAAGACAACCTATCCAATGTTTGCAGACCAATGGACTGTAGTCCGTATTTAAAATAAAGAGTAATGAGAAAGATGTTCAGCTCTGGCTGATCAGGCTCAGTGTAGGAAGGTTGTAGAATACTGTATATCACATCATCAGATTATGAATAAAGTCTTCTGGAAATGGGTTTAATTTCCTAATCTTACTAAGATAAAACAGATAGTTTCTGAAAATAAGAGATTATATTTTCAGTCATATGATGTCGACCCTCATGGAAAGATAAGGATATTGTAAATCTCTAATTAAAATGCTACATAACTGTGTATGCAATTGCTGTTTTTTTTGTAGGAAAAAACTGACATAGAAGGGACCTTATTTGTATACAAAAGGTAAGGGCTTTGGGGTTTGTGGGTTTCCTTCTTTTTCCTTCCTTAAGAAAACAAACCTCAGGTGGCTTAATGTGTAGCTTTCGATCCAGTTTACTGGATTTACTGTGTCCAGTAAACTCATAATTACTTATTTGTCCAGCTGTTAATGTCTGTGTACTCATCTGAAAAGAAGAAACTCTGCACATAGGTGAACAACTGTGGAAAGCCCCTAAAAGTACTGCCGAAAAATTGTAAAACTTGATGAATGTTGCAAATATATCCTCACAGAAACCTAGCTTACCAAATTTATTTTGTTAATCCAATAGCCTTTGTTAACATATTGAGTTTGTTAAGTGCTGACTTTTCTTTTGTCTCTTAAAGTCTGTAAAGTTGATTTGAAAACAACACAGGTGACAAATAATCTTTCCCAACTTAATTTCTATCATTTCCCAACAGTTTTTTAAATGGACCAAGTTGCCTAAAAGCTGGAGATCTGCTAGGATACGGTTTTGGGGGCTACTTGATTTCCTCATCAAAACTATGAAATAAATTTCCGGTTATATAGGATGGGGAAAAGGAGTGAGGGGTAAAACCAATTATGGATTTAAGCTTTAAATTACAGACAAGTCAAAAATCTAACAATGAGATAACACTCTGTTGAACCTAAGAAATATAAATAATGCAGACTTAAGCCATCCCGAAACAGATCTCGTAGACCAGGTGATTACAATATTTTATCCTGGCATTGTGAAGGGATACTAGTAACTGGTTGCTGTCTACTTTGCCTTAGCTTCAAGCTTGGAAATACTTAGTGTAAGAAAGCCAACCAAACTTAAAACTGAAAAACTAATCAAGAAGTTTCCGTGTGACTAGCTTATTATTTCAAACAAGTTCTGTTAGGCCCATTAAAAGACTAACTGGTGATGGTAAAGATTGTTTGCCCCCTCTTTACAAGCTCTTGACAGATTTTGTTGTTGATCATTCAGTAAAGGTGATCACATAGTTACAGAAATATTAACACTTAATAGCTAATTATAATCTGATTTTTACCTTGCCTCATCATGCTGCTGTGTTGGTTATATCACTGTGTAGAGGTACACCTGAGTATGCTGACGTGCTATTGATGCAGCAAGAGAAAACAGATCTAAAACTATCTTGAACTTCCAGTTTTTTGCTTGTTTGATGTTTTCTTTTTGCACCTGGTGTCTAGCAAAAATCTAGATAATAAAAATGGTTTCACCAAGCAATGCAGTTTGGAATAATTTAATATCTACTTGAGGACACTGGGTTCAGTCTTTATTTGAAGAGTCTCCCGTTAAGAACAAATTACTGCTTCTGCTTCCCCTTATAAGTGTATTTCATGTTACTTAACCTAATAGCTTTTTTTCATTGCTGTACCTGTTTACAGTACGGTACATGTTGCTACATAAATGGTTTCTTTTTTCTTATCTAATAAAAGATTCTGCAATGCCTCAAAACTATCTTGTATAAAGTATTGAATACACTTGTATTTTAATCCTGGACCTGCCCCCTGTCCTAGTTTTTTTTAATAGATTCTTTTTTTGAGGTTTATCTTTGACTCAGCAACTGAGCAGTGTGGAACTGTAATGTTAATCCTAATCCTACTTTGAAGTAAGCGTAGTTTTAAATTTAAATTAGTTGGCATGCCAAGAAAATGTATAGAAGAACAACTGTTAGAGCTTCAGCACTGCTAAAGCTTCAGCTAATAATGGATATTTGCATATTAATTCATAACTATGTTTCAGAAAATTTTATATGTTGATCAAGGTATTAATCTTTGTTTTAATTGAAACAATAGGTCAGCTTCTCCTTATCATGGTTTTACGATAGTAAATCGACTGAACATGCACAACCTAGTTGAACCAGTAAATAAAGATTTGGAGTTTCAGCTCCATGAACCTTTTCTTCTCTACAGAAATGCTAGCTGTGAGTATAACTTTCTTTAATCCATATATCCTTCATGCCGTGTTTGATAACCTAGACCACTTCTGATTACTGCGATGTCTGTTTCAAGTGTAAAGTAATGGGGTATTGCATTGAAATGTCTGATGATATTTTCTGCCTACAGTGCTAGATTTGCTTAAATAGATGTGGTATTATATTATGATGACCACTTGCTTTGACAGAAAGGCTATACTAACAAAGTTCAATATTGCTGTTTTTCTTACATAACGATCTGATAGGTTTAATCAAAACATATACACAATGCTGTAGCATTAATTAAAAAAACTATGAAAGAATAGTGAAGACTGATAGATTTTGAAAGTATTTAACACCAAGAACAGTTCTAAGGGCTTCCTCTTTTGCAAGCGGAAAATAAAGTATTAACGAGCAGCTGCTTGAAGAAGTGGAGAAAATCGCTCAGCTCTAGGTTGAAGGTTTCTTTGTCCACGATAGGTTTTGGACTCAGGAGATGTCTATACTAAATTTCCTGGAGTCCAGACTCCAGCAAGTCTGAGTTGGGTTAGTCATGAGTGGTAAAACAGTACGTTCTTGCTGCCTTTTGAATTCTAGTTGTGTTCTGGGGCATCTGTCAAGCTTCAGAGTCCTGGTCTATTGTGTTCCAATTAGGTACATGCTAAAAATCCTGTTACTCCCAAGAACTCGAAGTATAAATTATATATCCCTTAAAGAGAGGAGGAGGAAGTAAATGTGTATGTGAAATTGACAGAATGTTAAGTAGATAAACAAAAGGTATCCCACAAAGCAGAGGGTCCTACTAATACAAAGGTGTCATTTCATGTCCTCTTTTCTAGGCAAAGTTCTTGAAACTAGTTTGCTGCTGTCTAGTGACAGATTCCCCTTTCTGAATTAATGGGAGAACTTATGTGCTGTGTAGATACAGTACCTCCTCAACACTGTATCTTCTCCCTATCGGAATGTCCCATTGAATTAGATAGGAACACTGCTTGGCTATGCTTTAGTGTACAGTCAAATGTTAATCCTGTCCTGTTTCCTCCTTGGAAAGCCTTATGATCTGTGGGGAGTAGGATAGATTCCATTATGGTCGCAAAGAACAGCTTAAGGTAGGTGGTCTGCTTGGTTTAATAGTCTTAGCAATCCTTCTGTAAGTGTCATTGAAAGGAAAAAGTCAAAACTCATCAGTAACTCGAGAAGTCTAGGAGATCGGGGAGGTAAATGACTGGCAAGAAATCGGGAGAGGAAAAAATATTGCATTGAGTTGGATGTTTAAGCAGGTTGCTTGGTTTGGAAGGAAGAGGAGCGGTAGATGACGGTGGTAGGAGTAGGAGGCCAATGAGGTGGCAGTAGGGGGAAGAATTGCAGTTGTGAGATTGGTGACATAAGGGAAGCAGGAAGATGATTCATTTGTTTGTTGGAACTGCTGATGGTATCAGGAACCAGGAGCTGCTGTGGAATTACCATGGTGTATTCTAGTGGGAGTGACTAGAGTATCACTTAAAGGAGGCAATCAAAGAAGGTAGGCTAGGTGTGAGTTAATTAGAAACCCCTAAAGCTAATTATATGCCTTTTCTCTCATTGATAAAAGCTCTCCTTTTCCTACGGGACACTATTGTGTAAGATCTGTGGGAGGCTCATGGGAGTTAGGATAGAGATGACAGAAGAGTATGACAAAGGAAGGAATTCTTACAAAGGTGAGCAAGGGAAATATCATAGACTGGATATGGGAAACAATTACAATCTGAAGTAATCAAGTGGCTTTTTCCCCTCCTTTCCCATTGTGATTTTAAGACTTTGTCCGGAAATTGTCCTTTATTTCATCACTGTCCTGTCTCCTGGAAGAGAGTGGTAGCATGTCCAGAAACAGCCTATACTGTTTGCAAATTAAAAGTATTCAGTGTAGTTAGTATGTCATTAGTTATTTCCTAAGTGCCACAAATAAGCAGCATATCAGTTTTTGTGTGCTTTGCTAATGTTCGCTTTGTTCAAATACAAGCTTAAAGGCATAGAAAACAGCATCTAAGCTTTTTATTCCTTATGATTTCAAAACTGCTGACTCCTTCACGTTTTGCTTTTAGCTCTTGTTTTGCATTTTCTACTTTATATGGAGTTTCACAGATTTTCTGACCTCTGAATTAGTTAGAAATAAACCAAATCATATGACTGAAATGTTGTGTTAAATCTATTTGCCTATATCTGCGTAATATTCATGAAACTTTAAAAAAAAAAAAAAGCTTCAGGATTGCTTTGGATTTGAGGGCAAATTTCAACATATATCTGTGTTACTTGTACGCGTAGATTAGAGGATTCTTGTCCAAGTTCTTTTCATGCCAAAGAGGTCCACTTCTGCTCGACTGCCTGCTGGCATGAAAAACCTTTGCGTTTGTGGGACTAATTCAGGCAGGAGTTTTAAGCCAATGGTTATCTCTATGGTTAAGCCAATGTGTATCTCTAAGGGCTTAATGGGAAGTTCTGAGATCCTTTAATGGCTGAAAGAGAATGAACTACTAGGTGTGCAAGGAAAAACTACCTCTTATACAGACCATTGGCAGCAGTCCTGTTTCTTGTAGAGTGTGGAGGTTTTTGTATCCTGCTTGAGGAAGTCTGCTGTGATCACTAGAAACTCTTGAGTAAGTTGTCCTGCTAAGCTACTGAATGATTGAACTGATGATTCTGTTTCCTTAGCTTACAGTTGGGAAATAGTTCAGACTACCCGATAAAAACCTGTTTATGGATACTGCTGTTTGGCAGAAACAAACATATTTTGTGACTGTATATTTAGGTTGTAACAAGATCAATGACAAATCGTGGTTTACACTTCCCCGGGGCATGGCAGAAATAGTAGAAGGTGGTCAAAGCAAAATTATGCTGCTACCTATCTAGGGGAAGTTCCGTGTCAACAATCTTTATAACTGAATATGATTCTACTATTTTATAAACTTAACATTTTCTCTTTGTTCTGGGATTCTGTCTTGACTTAACAGACTTTGCCCTTATTATCTTATGTATACCAGATCAGACCTCTGGCATTTCTGTCTTAAATGAAAAGCATGAGAGCTGTTCTGAGTGTATCAAGTGATGTACTCCAGTCTATGCAGAGCTGCTAGCAAGTTGTATGAGAAACTTTACAAGCAGTATATAAACTTCATTTTTGCTTGGCTGGAGGATATAAAAATTATTTGCCTGTCATGCTAGATCATAATATTTTTTTTGAGTTTTAACATTCTTTTATAGTTTAAAAATAAGTATTTGAACAAATCAATGTACAATGGAATTTTTAGTTTGCTGCATATCAGAACTTACTTTTATTAAGCTGTAGACATGAGAGCCTTTATCCAATTGCACAAAGGCTTTTTCATACTCTTAGAAGAAGACTAGCTAATTGCCATTTTATTCTGATGGGGAGGCCTGACTTATCTTTCGTAGTCATTAGGGGCTTTCCCCCTGTTTTTTCAGGGTGGAATATGAAGGAATCTTTCATGGGTGTTCTGGAAGGACAATAGACCAAGTGATACAGGACCTTTCTTATATCTACCTTTTGGTGTGTTCCCTGTATGAAATGGAAGACATCTGGGTCAATTTGTTATTTGTCACTTTGGTTAGATCTAGCACAGCTAGAGGTTTTGCTGGTTTTTAGTTGGGTTTTTTGGTGTGTGTGGTTTTTTTTCTTCTCCCAGGAAATAATACAATTTAATATTTTAGACATTAATGGGGAATTTTTTCCCAACTCTAGACTTTTTTTTTTTTTTTTTTTTTTCTCAAAACCATTCTGGCCACATAACACAGTTCAAGCCCCAAAAGAATACTTAAACCTAGAATTTCGAGAAAGGCTATGTCTACTTTAAAAGTTGTAGATAATGCTGCCTGAAAACTTCCACCATTTTTTTCATGAGGCATAAGAACCTAAACCAAAAATGATAGGGGGTCTGACTAAGAAGCTGTGAGACATTGTACCAGCTACAGTGGTAAACAGAAAATAAAGGTATTCAGCTTTTAATTGTTAGAGATAATTAAAGAAAGCAAATATCTTCAAATTAAGAACAAATCAAGAAATTAAGTCAAACGATTTATTTACATTTCAGTAATATAACATGGATTTAATTTAGAATTCCTATTAAAAGGTAGAATATTTTTAGGTTATACTTCATACTTAATGTGCTGTTTATTATTGCTCAATCTGGAATATGCGTTGCTGGGTACACTTGATCCTTGTCTAACTTTCCCTCTGGACGCATGCATATTCTTTAGAGTATTCCAAGTATTTTTTCATGAAGCACTGAATCCCATTGACCTATGTTTTTTTTTTTTTTTTTTTTTTTTTTTTTTTTTTAGATTAACCTAAGCTTGTTTCGTCTTGACTGCATTTTGTGAGGAGTATGTTAAACTCTGTTTTAAAAAAATGCATACAGTTCTGCCAGTAACAATAGTAATAGTTCAACCTCCTTTCAATCTGTAATGTGAAAATTTGGAGCTGATAGTTGGTAGTTTGAATAATTTTCCTTGATTATTACACAAAGTTTTAAACAATGGCCAACTTACCTCTTAAAGTCTGCAAGAAGTATTCTTCTTTCTCGTTTATAATTTTCCCTCTGTATTGGTGGTGTTGGTCTTGAGTAAAAGGCTTTTTAATCCAAGCTAGTTCACTTGGGAGGTCAGGCAGATTGATTTCCATGATGCTGAAAAGAGAGATGCTAAGCATAAAACTTGAGTATTAAAATAAATCGACCTTGTTTGGTGTGGATTTTTTTTTTTGTTTGGGTTTTTCTTGCTTGCTTCTTATTCCTGTCTTTTCTTGCTTCTTATTCCTGTCCAAGGGCAAGAATTAGTAAACCAAAAATAATGGATTTTGGAGAGGTTTATACATTTTAAGATGAAAATTCAGCTATAATGTGCTGTCTTCTGGGCTTGTTGTATTATCATTAGTTAAACAAACTCATATTCGGAACAGCAAAGGCAAAATGAGTTGTGTTGATTCAAATGGCTTTTAAAATTCTTTGAAAGAGTTCGTGATCGTGACTGGTTTAAAAATGGGGCATCTGTACTGGTAAGGAAAGTCTCTCATTATCACCTTTGTTCCTGTCTGGCAGTGCATTAAGTATAACATATCTCTGCGATTGCCAAAGCTGAATGGCTCTCCAGCAAGTGCATTAACCCAGTGGTTTAGCCCGAGATAAGAAAGTAGCCTGTTCTTGATACCTTTACAGCAGAAGCAGCAATGCAAGGAGTGCTAGGGGGATGGGAGGAACAATTGAAAGCTGTTAAGAAGTTCTAAAAATATTTTGTTTGACCTGAAAGATGGCACTAACTGGAAGGGGTTTTCTACTCTGGTTCGTTGTTGAAAAGTAGTAATCCCTCTCATTCCACACTAGACTTCGTCAAGTGGCTGTTTGTTAAGGTGTTCCTACGGTTGGATGCTGTTTGCCACCTGCTGAATTACTCCAGTGCAACTGCTTGTGGAATTGTGCTGTGAACTGTTTGTGAAATGGCCTTAGATATTCAAAACAATAAGAAAGAGAGCGACTTGTTAAAATTAATTCTAATTATTTATAAATCTATGTGGCAGGCTAATATTCAAATTCAGGGGAAATATGAATAGTGAATGGGAAGTCTTGGTGAAGAAGGTATTGGAGCAGAGTGACTGAGGAGAGGTGGCATTTCAGCTAACCTTGCTGCTGGAAGAAGCGTGAGCTTTGAGAGAGATTACTTTATGCCTTAAACTCTATGTAAAGTGTAAAGTGACACACATACTCTATGCAAATTAGCATCTATCTATGATTTCCATGATTACCTTATAGGATAGGTTTCAAAATACAAGTTTTTACTTTCCAGAGAAAGTTTGAAAGGCTACTGTTCCCCACTTTCAGTTGTTCTGCTTCATTGTATAGCAACATCTAAATTGGAACTGTAAAATAAACTCTTTTTCTATCTTTTATCAGCTCTTCCAACTAGTTATGGTAACTTTTAAACACGTCAGATTTTTGAATGAGGTGAAGCTGTACCTGCACAAATGGCTGAACTGCCCAAGGCAAGAGAGTGCTAGTGTCTGGAATCTCTGAAACTGGCAGTGCTCATGCGTGCCATGTACACTTCTGGCATAGCTATGGTTTCATGAGCATTTTAACAGTTTTGCCTTACTGTGCTGGCCCCAGCTTCTTGTTCCTGCCCTCTCTTGTGCTAGATGGCACGTTTGTGAAGCCTATGCGCTTCAGTATCAAGGAAATGATCTGGACTAAAATGTATCCAGCTGATTTAAGAGACAGGAGTGTGTTGGGGTAGAATGAGTTAATGGCAAAGTTATGAGAATCTAAGAGTGGTGACACTGCTTCTTTCTGCTTACTTAAAATGAAAACTGAAGTGAAATTACAGCTTTGGGATGCAACTTCATTTTATGTTGCCACAGAGGTGAGGCCTCTGTCTCACTGGCACTTTGCTATTCCTGCTGTTCAGATGTACTAACTGGGCAGCATTGGAACAGTACGCTGACTGCCCTGTGAAGCAGTGGGAACACAATGTAGAAGAGACCAGGACTGTCCTTTTGGTGTCATTTGGCTGTTAGACTTGAGCAGGAAGACTTCCATAATGCTTTGGTTTTCTCTGAGTTTTTGTTCTCCCATAGAAATTTCAGTCAAGTTTTAATGATTGATCTAATCAAGTTTGGAGAGGTTGAATGTTATGTGTTAGATAAATATTTGTGGGTCAGTGTTTCAAATAAAAATGGCATATCAGAGAAGAATGTAGATGAAGATATCTGATGGCTTCTTTTAATTTTATGAAATCTGATTTGTCTGTGATATGGGTTACTCATGACTTCATGTGTGTCAAAATGCAGTGTGAATCCAGCTGAAAGATAGTGCTGCTGATAATTACAAACTACTTCAACTTGATTACTAAAGATGCTGCCCAGCATTCAGTGTAGAAAAGCTGGATGGAAGGTCTTGAACTAGATGGAAAAATGAGTCAATTTAGTGGCTTCTGTTGGATGAAACTCTTAAAAGAACTGCAGTAGAAACATATGCCATTAGACACATGAACATTCAGCTAATGTTTATGCTGGATGTAGTAAAAAGATCACAGATTTGAAAAAAAGCTGTTAATAAAAGAATATTCGTAGCTCGAGTTGCATGTGTATAAGAAATACATCAAATATAGTAATGCAGTTGGGTCACACACACACACACACTTCAGGGGCAAGAGAGCTCAACTGATAGTACAAATTAGTCCTCTTTTGAAAAGAGGAAGGTAAACATTCCAGCCTGTTGGAGCATATCTGAGTTAATGCCAAAGTTAACTTGTTCACAATCTGCTTTACATCTTTGTAATACTGTTAACGTTGTGCAGTCACTCCCTATGATTGCTTGCCAGTAGTACAAAGTAGAAAAAAGGCTGATACTTTGTACAGCAAACTGAGATTTGGATCTGCTTCTGGTCTTGTGTAGGCCTGTTTCTGGCAGAATTGAGTGTGACTGTTATCATTTGTCCCATTAAGATATCATTATAGGTTCCTTATCTTCATTTCTTCAGCAAGTATGCTTTTGAAGAAGCTTTCTTCTCTTGGCGGTTTTCTGATAATGGATTCAGGGAATGGAAAGAACTTTTTTTTCAGTGTTAAAATATGCTGCATGACTAAGTAGTAGCTCAAACTGGAAAGACATTCAGGTTTCTATGCAGTAGACAATCGAGTTGTCTACTGTTGTATTGAATATTAGTAAATACTTCAAAAGCACTGGTATGTGGATGAAATTCTTTTTTAACTGGCTTATGTCTTTTGTAAGAAGAAAGTTCCTTAAATTGCACTGTATTAATTTCTTTGACTTTTACAGCTTTGTCTGTTGCTTAAGCTGTAGCTTCTGAAGAAACAACACCCAAATGAAAACTTAATAAAATAAATCTAAAATAAGAAGCAAAGTAGAATTTATGTTTCTCTTAAGACACTGTTATAGAAATGAGGTGCGAGCATGACTTTTTGAGGGTTTTGGTCCAACACAGTAAACCTAGGATAGCTGGAAGGTCTAGAAAAAAGATTTGGTAAATAATTGCCCTCTTTGCAATGGCTTGAAATAATTTTGAATGGACTTTGGTTGAAATTTTTTAGTTTTTTGAGGAGGAAGAAAGAAGTGCAAGGGGTTGGAGGGGAGGAGGATTTAACTTTGAAATAGAAATCTACATCTGTCTGGAAAAGGCTGTGTGGTTTTTTGAACATTCCTTTCGTTTACTTTAAGTCATATTTTTACAATCAGTTAGTGATTTCAACATCTTAACCTTGGCATGTATTGCGGTATAAAGATGACTTTTGAAAGGCTAGAAGTGTCTTTTCAGAAATGAAAATATTTTAATGGTAATGTACATAGTGTCCCATTGCCTTTGATGTACTTGCACGCTATGCATTGACAGACTTCATAGGTGAGCCAAGATTTGAAATAACCCGCTCTGTGGGTTGGATTAAATACAATTCTGAGAAGACTTCTGCAGATTTGTTGTGTTGGCACAACTGTGGGGACAGGGAGGAGATGGATATGTGTGTGGGTAAAAATGACCTCTTTGAAGTGGGATTGCTGATGAAGAAATAGTACGTGGTACCTCTGACAAAGTTTTTTCTTCTGATGGAGTATCTTTTCGCTCAGTGATCAGGCTCTAACTGCCAGCTTTCAGTGTAATTTTATTTATTCTGAAAGCCAGAATGGGGCTTAGTGTCTTGCTGAGCTTTTTGCTCTCATTGCTTTGTCCTTGATACCTTCAAAGAGTAGGGTTCAATATGAATCCAGTTTTAAGCTGCCCCATTAATGTGGCATTAATGATTGGAGCTTTGGTACTGCTTCCTTGCTGTACAACTATTTCTCTTACAAAAAGAATTTGGAGAGGGAGCCTTCCAGAGAGCCTCTAACTAAACTGTCATACTGTAATTCAAACTTTAATATTATTGTTGAGCTTCAAAAATAGACAAACTTAAAAATGAGTGTTTAAAAAAAAAAATGTTCCTTAGCCTAGTTTAAATGGTAAGGTCAGTAATTCAAAACAGAAGGTTGCAACTGCAGGGAGAAGGCATGTGGTAGTTAAAACTTCATTTTCCTGACACTTCTATATACAAACAGTATCAAGGTTTTGTAGTTCTTCCATTTAATCTGACTGAAGTTGTATTTGTGTTTCCACATGAGCTATTTCTAGTTACTTTACACATAGTAGCTGGTCACACACAGAATATTTGAGTGGAAATCGATTGCAATTCATATGTTGCAGATCTAATGGACTGCTGTTTTTTTTTTTCTTTCCCTATTGGTTTTATTTGTTTTTTTTTTTTTTTTAATTTAAATGTTTGTTCTTACACTTGCTTTTTTTCTTATTTTCAAGTGTCAATTTACAGTATCTGGTTTTACGACAAGAATGACTGTCATCGAATAGCAAAACTCATGGCTAAGTAAGTACTCTGCTCTTAATCTGCAATTCCTTTATGCAATACAGGATAAAAAGTTGAACCTATTAAATGTATCTGAGATTTTTCCTCACTCTCCTTGAAGAGAAAAAAAATACTTTCTTGCTGGTATCAATTTTTTTAGTAATCAAAATGTTGTGATTTGTTTTTTAAAAAACTGCAGCTTTCAAATGTTCAGCTAAGTGGTAAACAAAAAAAAATAAATTGAAGTATTAGTTGGTTTTCTCCAAAGAAAGCAAATATGAACACTGTTTTATATTTTATTTCATATAGGGATGCTAACAAAAGAATCTCTGCAGAAAGTGTAATCAAATGGCTATGGTTTTTTTGCTTGGTTTTGTGGTTTGTTTGGTGATGGGCTGGTTTTTGTTTGGGTTTGTTTTTCATTTTTAGAGTGAGTTTGTTTGGGGTTTGTTGTTGTTTGGTTTGGTTTTGTTTGTTTGTTTAAGGCTTAGTTATTATTCCTGACTGAAGTGAAGAGTTTGGAGAGTGGTAGGAGAAGAAGGTGGAATCTTACAGAATTAAAGGGATGTTAGGACAGTAAGCAAAACTATGAAATAATAGGAGCATGTTGTTCCAATTTCTGGATCGCTTGATTATTTTTTTCTTTTTTTCTTCTTTGGAGATAAAATTGCTTTAAAAACCTGCCGTGTCATTTGCTCTTATTTTGTAATTGCAAGGGCTCCTAGAGATGTCATGCAGCAGGAGAATTTCTGAAGTGATCTCGATTTAAAGAAACCTTAAAAGACTCTGTTTACAATATCATGGTTTTTAGTTTGTTTAAGCTGCAATGCAGTTAGCGTAGCTGTATTCTAGATGGTTGCACTGCTACAGCTGAGGAGAGCTTCAGACTAGAGTACGGAAGTTTGAACAACAGAGGTCATAGAAGGCTGGAACTGGTTGAGCTGGCAATGTGGCATAAAGCCTTTAAAACAGGTTGTGATGGGAGGATGTTCTTGCACCTTGTGGTTACCTCAGGTGAGGCGTCTTGCAAATTAAGCCAAGACTTTTTAATAGAAAAGGATTAGAATTAACTTAAGCAAATCTTCAGTGTTCTTATGAAAGCAAAGAGCTTGATGTGTATGACAGGGTAGTTACAGTAGCAAAAATACAAAATTGCAAAATGCAGATGTACTGCACCAGCTATCTTCTCATCCCTTGTTCTCTGCTTTGCTTTTCTTCACCATCACACTCTGCTTTCCTGAACTTTTTTTTGTTGCATGCCTTAATTAGCATGTCATGTCTTGCAAGTCAGGACATCTTGAAGACTGGCAAAACTTAGTTATACAGAAACTAGTCATACTGTAGACATTTTAAGCTGAATTCTAATTTCTTCTTCTGGAGTTTTTGCTTTGTGTTATTTTGACTTTTCCCCACAGAAGCAATGTAAGACAACACAAATGACAGACTTTGATATCAAGATCTCTTTCTAAATTCTTTTCTTTTCTCATCCTGATAACCCTATACAGTTGCCATTTTCCGCTTTTTTTTCCTGTTATTTGACTTGTTCAAATATAAGGATTAATGGAAAACATAAGAAGGACATGAACCTGTTGGAGGGAGTCCAACAGGGGCCCATGAAGATGATCAGAGGGCTGGAGCACCTCTCCTATGAGGACAGGCGGAGAGAGCTGGGGTCCTTCAGCCTGGAGAAGAAAAGGCTCTGGGGAGACCTGATAGCGGCCTTCCAGTACCTAAAGGGGGCTACAGGAAAGATGGGGAGAAACTCTTCAACAGGGCCTGTTGCAATAGGAGGAGGGGTAATGGTTTAAAAATAGAGGGAGGTAGATTCAGACTGGACATTAGGAAAAAAAATTTTACAATGAGGGTGATGGAACACTGGGACAGGTTGCCCAGAGAGGTGGTGGATGCCCCATCCCTGGAAACATTCCAGGCCAGGCTGGACGGGGCTCTGAGCAACCTGATCTGGTTGGAGATGTCCCTGCTCCTTACAGGGGGGTTGGACTGGATGGGCTTTGAAGGTCCCTTCGAACCATAACTATTCTGTGATTCTAAAACAATTGTGTGAAACTGACTCTCAGAAATTGTTACCAAAACAAATAGAATGTCTATTGCCTTTCTACTTTATAAACAGAGCATCAGAAGGACAAGGTTTTCTTTTTTTTTTAATGCACCACTTAATCTAAAACCATGATTAATGTTTGAAGTGAAGGGGAGAGCTGGACCTTCAAACTGTACCATGTTCTTATTCTGTCATGCACAGCTACACTGCAGATCTTAGTGTCATATAGCAAAACTTGAGTTCATTTGGTATTAATCTAGTCTAGCCACTGTAGCACAAATCATGGCCTGTAGATACTTCAAGGATCTTTAGAAGTGTAATCAGGTAAACGATTGGTCTAGCTGTGGCTCAGCAGTCCATAAAGTACATCTACCCTTGCTGGATTCTGTGATGTTCTGGAAATAAATGTAACCCCATAGGCTGATTTAAAATCAGTCTGGAAATAATCACAGTTTTATTGTCATCTCCTTTGTAAACTACTGTAGCCTGCCTTTTCTTGGGTCCTTGGTGCCTTTGCTGCAGCTTTGTTAACACACAGAGGCAGAAGTGCCAAAGTTGGCGTTATTGCTTCGCCCCTTCTATGGTGCAGATGCTCACACTCTTGCGATTGTAGTACCTCAGCACCCTAGAAAGTGTCTGAGATTACAGATTATTTTGGAAGGTTAAGAAGCTGAAATGTTTGTTTGTTTTTTTTAATGTTGGAATTTTTTATCATAGGTGTTGGAATGACTGTGTATTTAAAGTATCTTTGAAATTGGAGTTAATGTATCAAGCGGACTTTGGGGAACATGTATTGAGCTTTGTCACTTCAGACATGAGCAAGTGAAACTAGAGAAACCATATGTGTACATAAAAAGATTAATTGATTTGGTATTGGCAGAATACAGACAGTTACATTTTGCTAACGGGCTAGGACCTCACTTTAGTATGTTTTTTAGTCTTTGCTGCTATTGGTAAAAAAAAGTATAAGTTATCTTTGCTAGGCTTAGTAATAAGTCTTTCATTATCTGAGTGCTTTTTTTGATAAAGCCTTTATTATTAGATTATAGAATGTCTAAGTACTTCTATTTTTTTTTCCTTTAAAATTGTGTATTAGTTTGAAGGTAACAGAAGTATTTTCAGAAGCCATTTTTATACTGAGAAAGGTATTTAGTATTTAGTGTAAGTATATTTACTTTGTTAAAAAAGCACTGTAGAATGAAATCACACTTCATTTGGTTCCTCATGCCTTATAGCTTCTGAATATCTAAAGGTTCATACTAGGGAAAATGAAATTAAGGCATTCTAGTTGCACGTTACAGTAGGATGGAAAATCTGCACTTCTGAGGCTGTTGTTACAAACTTGATGAAAAGCAGATTGATACTATTTGCTGACATCCGTTTCCACAGGCGTCAAGCCTTCTCTCTCCCAAAATGGGTAGAAGGCAGTCAGAAGAAAATTAAAAATGCTGATAATTCTGCATGCTTCTCTATAAAAAGGAGGCTGAAACTACAAGAATTATTTCATCCTGGGATGAAAGATGTATTTAAGAAAATTTAAAATATCCTCTTTAATTTAAACAAGAATAGTTTTTAAAAAATTGATTCTTAGAGAAGGAAAGCTGCATTTCAGTGCATGGTAGCAGCCTCCATCAGGCTTAGTTCAGTGTATTTTGAAATAAATATTTACACTGTCTTCCAAGAGTATTAACTTTGTTTCACAGATTTTGTCTTTGTCTTGGGTGGAAATATGGATTTGCACCCTTTTGTTTACGTGGGGTTTTTTATGACTGATAGGAAAGAGTACTGCCTTTATAGTACCGCAGAGCTTCAAAAACATAACCGTAAAAGGCTTCAAGGAGATTGCGTTCTCTTTCCTGCTGGTTGACTTGACCTTATTGTGCCAGACTGAGTTAACAAGATTGCAGGCCACCCATTTATATTTTGGTGGCTTATCTTTCAAAAGGAAAGTAAATTAGTGTTTGTGGGCTTCATAATCACAGACTTCACTTCTCACATTCTGTCTCTCTCCCTGCTCCCCACCTCTACTTCTGTGAGGTTGTGCCAGGTATGTTTTCAATGCTGGAACTGCAGATACTGTGAAGCAAGCTGTCAGAGCAGCTACTGTGTCCCCGAAGGAATGCGTGCTAGTTCCGCTATCTGATATAATGGAGAGAAACAGCAGGTCTTATTTTAAAAAGATACAATCCCGGATTGCACACAGGGTGTGCTCAGTGTACAGATTTGCATTAGTTTACTTTTTTTCCACCAGCAAAGGTATTCGATTTACGGAACTTCTTTATTTTTATAAAAAGAATTCTAGAATTTTGTGAGATGAAAACATTTTATGGGAGTCATCAGACTGTTAACTTCAGAAGGAATTAATTTAGGTTAAGTCAAGGCGATTGTTTATATGGGGGTAAGCTTTCTAGAAGTAGGACAGAAACTAGGGATTTTCAAGTCTTCGTGAAACTATTGCGTTCTAACATGTAAATTTGCAGGGTAGGGTTTTTTTGGTTTTTTGGTTTTTTTTTTAAATTTTTAGGTTAGTTTGTAGGCTTATCTTATCCTGTTTCAACAGTCAGACCCAAAGCAGCTTCTAAGATACACGCAGCAAGCTAGAAGTGGGAGAGTATCTCAGAGTTTTGGGAGTGCACTGTTTAACATTTTCCCCATCACCACTATCTGAATGTAACTTGTACAAGACAGACGATAAAGGAAGAGCTAGACAACTGTCTACATAAAAAGATGATAATTTTTTATTCTTTAAAAAAAGTAAACTTTAAGATAACAAACACTTCATAATGGACAATAGAAAAATATTATGAAATGTTTTTTCAGAAGTCTTTGTGAAACATTTCTTGGAAATGGATGTACTCCATGAAGATGTCTTGCTATGAGACTAATTAGTATTATTTTAATGGGAAGATGTTTTGATGAAGCGTTCTGGACCAACTAGTTAAGAGCAGAAGGAGGATCTCAAGACTGAAGCCTTTGCGTCACCTGTCAGGCAGCACATGTGTGACTTCAGCTGTCCAGAATTTTGCTTTTAAGTGAAGTATTTCTTTTTTTCTAATACAATTATGACGACACTTAAAAATCTCAGCAAAGTATTCTGGTTATCTTACTTGCCCTATCTCATCCCTAGTTTCGGAGTTGAGTTTAGACAAGTCCTAAGTCAGGACTGTATGACCGTGTGGGGTGCTAAAACAAAATGTTTTCTCAGGGAGTCACCATAGAAACATTGTACAGTATGGAGCTGCTTCATCCAAACAAGCGCACACTGCAGTTCTTAGAAATTGTCAGACAGAGTGTAGATTGGCCTCTGTATTCCAAGTTAAGCTTGCAGGTGAATGCCTGCTTACAGAGAAAGCTGTACTAATAATGAGAAGTTGGTTAAATAAGCAGCTTGTATGATTAAAAACTTTCAAAGTAATTTTGAAAGCAACATTGAGTTGTTACCAAATCTAACTCTTCTTCAAATAAACACAGCTAAACTCTAGTGAAGTGGCTTGGTTGCTAGAAAACTGCAGAGAAATTTCTAAGATGTGACCTATTTTTTCCCCTCAGAAATGGCAACATAGAGGTGCTTATAAATATCTAATTAGTTTATAAAATCTACAGTTTGTCCTGAATCCTAACTGACCCAAAGAAACTGGAGACTGGAATGATTGACGCTTTTTGTGATTGTTACGATGGCACCTCTTGGCTCCCCTGTCAGCCATCAGTTCCACAGCATGAGAGTTCTCAAGTGACATGCCAGCTCCAGAGCTCTGCCCTGTTTACAGTGCTTGTTTTTTCTTAACATATTTGATTAATGCAGGCTTAAAAAAGAGGGGATTACAGGCTGGTGTGTGTTTATTTCAAGAGGATAAGCTTTAGCGCATTGCACAGCCATGTATATCTTGTGAACTGCGTACGGATTAGGAGTAGAAATATATGCTGCCTTTACTTTTATTAATGGAGCATACCAGCTACACATCATCTTCTTGCATATCTTAACCATCGTTTGAACTGAAGCTTTTTGATACTTGAGGCAGGTAGGGATGGAGTAGAAGTGATTAATGAATTGTAGGCACCAAAGGCCAGAGGAAAAGATGTGTTGTAGACCTGCAGATAACTGGAATGACTACACGGCAGCTAGAGAAGAAAATGACTTGCCCTGCTTTCCAGAGCCTTAAGTGGGGGAGTGAGGGGTAACTTGTTCTAAGCCTCCTTGCAGACTGACTCCAGAGACAGCTGCTGTGAGCCAGCTCTCTTCTTTCCCAGTGTCTTTGTTTTGTTGTATAATGGTAGACCTCATCCTAAATCACAACTGTTTTATAATTGATTTTGTTGGATAGCATGGCTTGATTGGCTAAATATGGAAAACATGCGTGTTAGGAAATAAAGAGTAAAAAATGTATTTTACTCAGTCTATGGTATAATACATGTGCTCTTTGTATAACACGTGCTTGGATGTCCACATACTTTATTGTAAAAGTGTCTAAACATGACAGTTTTACAGAATAAGTGTTTACTGCAGGCAAACTTTGTGAGAGACAGACCAGTGCTGTCTGGATTGGAGATAAATTGTACAGACCATCTGATAATTTGACTTGTATAAACTTTGTAGCAAATAAGAACTTGTGTAACTTTGGTCAATGGTTTTTATTCAGGCAGAACAAAATGTGTTAATATGCCAGGAGTACATTATTCTCTATGGCTTTTTGCAAGATATTAACCCTAGAAAAAGATTTTAAATGCTGTTTCTTCTTTCCTGTTATAGAGTGGTAGAACAAGAAACTCAGAGATCACAGCAAGTTTCCCAGGACAGAAAAAGTCCCAGCAGAACCAATGGCTGCAATGAAAACAGGCCCATTGACATCTTGGAAATGCTTAGTAAAGCCAAGGATGAATACGAACGAGTAAGGAAATGTTGTGGGGGTTTGTTTGTGTGTTTTTTCTTTTCTTTTTTTTTTCCACTACCTCTACATCTGAATAAGGGGCTTCGGACACCTTATGGAGTCCACTTCGAGAGAAGGAGTAGTGTAGGGAAAAATTCATATTTTAAAACAGTGTGGGATTTGCATGTTGCATGAATTCTTAAGTTTTATTTCAGTCATTATTACCTTAGTGGGCAACTTTTTTGCCTACTTTTTTGGTTTGGTTTTTTCAGTTTTAAGAAAGCCTATTTGGAAACCAGTTTTTAACACATCAGCTGTGTTTTGTTTAAGGAGCAGGCATTCTCTGCTGTTGTTTCAGTGGCCTTGTTTTCAGACTGATGTCTTGTTCCCTCCCTAAAGTATGCTATACTAGGAAACAGTCTCTGATTTCAGGCAGGATGGGTTGAATACTGATCATGTGATCCAATTCAAAATGTAGCTAGAAAGACCCATTTCACAATGATTTCTCCTGCTCTGAGAAAATTTTGTCTCTGGAAATAGCAAATAAAAATTGTACCCAACAGCATCTGTCTCTTTCCAGTCTCAAAGTCTTTGGGTATTAGAGGTTAGAGATTTAGTCATTCGTACATTTGTGGACTCGATGAAGCGTACTTTCAATAGCTGTAGACTACGTATAACAATACTATTCTCCTATTTTCCTGTTCCCCCGCTTACTACTTCTGCCCTGTCTACTTTTAATAAATTAATTGGTTTCAGAAGGATGAGTCTGCTGTCTTCTGCTAGTGCTAAATTCACAAGTTCACATAATGAAGGATCTCTTGGGAAAAGATTACTTTATATAGTCCTGAGGACCAAACTCATACATGCAGAACGAATATAGAGGTAATATGTGGGAGATCCAAAAAAGGACACAAAGACTCTGAACACACTTCTCCGCAAGTATAATAATAGAAGAATGTGCAATAGTAAAGTAATGTGCGGGTGTAACATTGCAGAGCCTTGGTATGGGTTTTGTGGCTGTACTGGTGGGAGAAGAGTTAGCACATTAGTATGGTGCTTGATTACTTTCAGAAGCTGCTTGTGCAGCAGAGTTCCTTTGAGTACTTGGGATTTGAGTCTTTGTAGGATTCTAGATTGTTACAGTACAATGTGGGATGAGGAGAAAAGAATGAACATGTGGATCAACGGCTTGATGTCCAAGTGGAGATCAGTGATGAGCGGCGTTCCTCAGGGATTGGTATTGGGACTGGTGCTGTTCAACGTCTTTGTTGGCGACATGGACAGTGGGATAGAGTGCACCCTCAGCAAGCTGATTGACGACACCAAACTGTGTGGTGCGGTCAACACACTGGAGAGAAGGGATGCCATCCAGAGGGACCCTGACAAGCGGGAGAGGTGGGCTCATGTGAACTTCATGAAGTTCAACCAGGCCAAGTGCAAGGTCCTGCACATGGGCTGTGGCAATTCCAAGCATGAATACGGGCTGGGCAGTAAATGGATTGAGAGCAGCCCTGAGGAGAAGGACTTGGGAGTGCTGGTGGATGATAAGCTCAACGTGAGCCAACAGTGTGCGCTTGCAGCCCAGAAAGCCAACAGCATCCTGGGCTGCATCAAAACAATGTTGAGGGAGGTGATTCTCCCCCTCTGCTCTGCCCTGGTGAGACCTCACCTGCAGTACTGCATCGAGCTTTGGACCCCCCAGCATAAGGACATGGACCAGTTGGAGAGAGTCCAGAGGAGGCCACGAAGATGATCAGAGGACTGGAGCACCTTTCCTACGAAGGCAGGCTGAGAGAGTTGGGGCTGTTTAGTCTGGAGAAGAGGAGGCTCTGGGGAGACCTGACAGCAGCCTTCCAGTACCTCAAGGGGGCCTGCAGGAAAGATGGGGAGAAACTCTTCAATAGGGCCTGTTGTGACAGGACGAGGGGTAATGGTTTCAAAATAGAGGGAGGTAGATTTAGATTAGATATTAGGAAAAAAAATTTTACAGTGAGGATGGTGGAACACTGGAACGGGTTGCCCAGAGAGGTGGTGGATGCCCCATCCCTGGAAACATTCAAGGCCAGCTTGGACGGGGTCTGAGTGACCTGATCTGGTTGGAGATGTCCCTGCTCTCTACAGGGGCTTGGACTGGATGGCTTTTAAAGGTCCTTTCCAACCCAAACCATTCTATGATTAAGCCTTGTATGAGCCAACTTGTCTACTTTCTGACATATGTTGAGGGCAAGTGAATGTGACCAACCATACAATATATTTGACCCAGGCTAGATAATTTGTTTCTGAACATCAGTAATGTGGGGTTTTTTAATGCTTTAAGTACATATTGGGGGAAAAAAAAAATTGCTTCTGATTCTCTAAGCATCAGTGTTGTTTGGGGAGAAGGTGTCTTTGAGGGCCAGCATTGTGGAAGTAGCAGCTTTTGTGAGAGCACAGAAGGAAGCATTAAAACCTGAAACTCATCTTTGTATCAATTGGGACAGATTTGAAGAAATGGAAGGCTTTTGGGGAAGAAAGAAAAACAAACAAACAAAACCAAAACCCACACACAACAAGAAGGCGCTGTTTTGGTAGTGCCCTCCCTAGGGTGTGATAAAGCCTTTCTTCGTCCTTGCGGTATTGGATAATACACGTTTTCAACATATGGCTGTTAAAAATTACTCGGAAAGGATATTCCAGCTTCTCTCCTAATTTTCTGATCTTTTTCATGTGAGAGTACTGAAAAGCTTTTGCTAGAAACAAAGTTCCTAAGCATCATGGATAAAGCTCAGTAGACAAGTAAAATACTGGTAAACAGGCAGTGGTGTGTAGGTTTTGGGGGGGATAGTTGGTCTGTTGTGCCTGTAATACAATAGGGAAATACGCAGGGCGTGGACTACAGTAGGGCTACTGTATAATTGATGTTTTTGTCTTGATCTTGATTTGTCCTTGATGTGTGTTTTTCTTTATGCTTTTAGAAAAGTAGTGAAACTAGAATAATTATTTAATTTCCTTTGCATGTATGTGAACTGTAAACTGAATCTGTTGAACATAATCCCATAGTCTGCTATGATTGTAGTTATGTAGAGGTTGCCAGATAAACAGAACTGAGCAATGTTGGTCACGCTTAAGCAAACTTCTTTGGAGGATGTTCTTTTGACCACTTCAGCTTTAGCAGCAAACCTCTGGCACGTTAATTTTAGAACTCCTTGTAGACAAGGTATGTCAATGTTAACATGATTAGGTAACATGTTTTGAAGATGGCTTCTTGAGAGACCCTTCCTGTCTTAATTTAAAAAAAAACAACAAAAAAAAAACAAAAAAAAACCAAAAAAAACCCAAAAACCAAAAAACCCAAACAACATTTATTTTATGGCACTCAGTAGTTACGCATGAATTTGTATTTAGGAGCAGAAAGTACTTATCTGCCTAGTACATTCCAGATGGATCATACAGTAATCCTTGTGTGCAGCCCACATGAGATTGGCAGAGTGTCAGCATGAGAAGGGGGCAGAGAGAGTGAAAGAGAGATTTATGAAGGTCTGAGTGATTTAATCTAGGATTCCAAATCAGCTTAATCCTTGAAGTACTTGCTATATCAAGTCCATATGTGAAAATGAATGAATTCTGAGACTTTTTTTTTTAATGAAGTGAATGGATGCTTTTTATAGTGTGGTGTTTTTTGTGTGTGTTTCATGTAGGAGCATGGAACCATACTGCAGCTCATCTCTAGTGAAAATAAAACTGTGTTTTGTCTGATTTTGCAACCTTAAGGCCTCCAGCATTTCAGGCACGGAGTTTTGACCTTCAGGTTAATGGCTGAAAGTAATAAAGATGGGAGAAGTGCTTTTTGTGTCTGTCCCTAAATCACAATACATAGTCTTGATTTTGTATTTCTTGCTTTTAATTAGAAATTGAAAACAAAAGCATAATAAATATTGGATTGGTTTTTTTGTTTTGTTTTTGGGTTTGGTGGTTTTTTTTTTGTCTGGTTTTGTTTTGTTTTATTTTTTTTAACTGGTTGCTTGAAAGTTTAGCCTGTTCTTTGCTGCTGTGTGTAAGTGACCAGAGCAATCATCGTGTGTTGTGCTGAGGTTCAGCTGTGTCATATGCATGAGATGTAGTTTACCTATTGAAAGCCAGACTGTTCTACAGTTTGCTTTTTTTCACTGGTGATTTAAACTATAATACAATTTCTATATTTGTTGATGTATATATTTATTAAATACGAAAGTCAACTTGATCTATAAACATACTCTCTATTATAATGCAGCTCTCTTGTCTGGTTTTGCCATATTCACAGGCAACCGAATTAACACCTTCTGAAAATACCATGGACATGGTTAATTAAATCTGGTGGAAATAAGTCAGTGACAAGCTCTCTTTCCAGCCGCTAAGAATTATTTCTGACAGGATTTTTCTAAGTTGTTTCTAGTTTAGGTTCTTGATTTAATGAAGTATAGCAAAATTCCTTCTTAGCAGCTAGTGCAGGTAAAAGATGTGAGAAGCATGCCTTTTTTTTTTTTTTAACTTTTCTTTTTTTTGATGAAAAAATACAAAGCTAGTTGGCATATTTTTTTAATAATAAAGAGTAAGAGCTTTACGATTACATACCAAATGGTGCATGTTTTGGTATGATTTTTATTTCCTAAAACTTAGGAATTCCACTGTATCTTACAAAAATCAACACTCTGTAGGTAGTCTCTATTTAAGTCGAAGTGTCACGTAAGCAGGATTGTAGTAGTAGGTAAAAGTAAACTTAAAAAACTCATATGCTTGTGTTAATTTTTTTTCCCTTCCTTCCCAGAATCAGATCAATGACTTATCAAGTTCTGTAATGCAACAAAATGCAAATCCTTCAAAGGCAGAAGGCACAGAGCCTTCGGAACAAAAAACTTCATTGCAAGTGAAAGAGCAGGTATGTTTCATTTTCATTTAGTATTTTGGTTTCATGCCAAAATATTTTTTTCTTAGAATGCCTGAAGCGTTGTCTGCTGAATGTATTTTTACTTTAAATAAGCTAATGGATTTGAAGACTTAGGATCCTAAATTCTGTCTTTTGACTTAGCTTTTAAAAATATGAGGCTATGTCCACACTACTATGGATATCCAAGTATTTTTAAATGGGCTAACTTGGATTCTGGAAGAAGTCAGTCTGTGGTAATATAAAGACTTGTGCAGGATGACTTGCAGGGCCAGGAAGCAGGAAAATATTACCTCTGTCACATTATTGGGCTGAATTTGGCATCAGTTAGCTGTATGCGTTGTTGCAGTCTTTCACACAGGAAATCAAGCCCTGTTTTCTCATGTTTGAGACTCCTACTTAAGGTTTATCTGTGCTGCGTTCAAAGCTACAGCTACACTCCTGGTAACTTAAATCAGCACTGCATTGCTAGGCAAGCAATAGAAGGCGTTTCAGTCATGGCAGCAGCAAGTTCTCTTTGGCAGAACTGAAAACGTCTTTGCCTACCTTCTCCCATGCTTCCGTAGCTTGCATAGAACCTCTGCTTGTGTAACTGTTTGGTAATGATGTCAGTCAGTTTGGCTGATTCATTCATACTTAGACTGTGGAAAAAGTTTGTGTAGTTTTGCGTTGGTTTGCTTCAGTGGCGTTTTGTTGGGGGTGGGGAGTATTTTCTGGGGTGTTTTTCCTGTCTTAAGATCTTATTGACAGTATATACCTTCCTCTGCAAGAAGGGAAGTATTGTAAATCAAATTTCAGTGCTGATAGGGAGAGATGTTGCTCAAATTTTGGCAATACTAATGTTAAGGTCTATTTTGGGTAAGTGTTTGATACAACATGTTGAATCAGCATGTATCCAAATATCTACAAATTCTAAAGCTTGGCATAACTCTTGTTTAGACCACAGTAAAAATGCTAGTGAAAATAACCTCTGCTTCCTGTAAATGTTATCTTTGAACCACGGGAAACTAGTTACAAAATACTTTAGTATCATCACTGGAATGGCAGGAATAGGTAGCAATATTCCAGTATTTGTCTCCATTTTTTAGGAAGCATTTCTGCACAAGGAAGCCATAGCTTCATACAAGACTTTTTAGAGATAAATTAAAAAAAAAAAAAAATCTGCAGCAACTAAATTCCCTGTGACACCTAAGTAACTTGGGCCTTCTTACACTGCCACCCAGTGGGCACAGAAAGGTCAGTAGTGGTTTTCCTCAGAAAATACCCTACTGAGGGACTCTATTATAGGGGAAAGGGTGGTAACAGTTAATGAATTAAAATGGAGGTGGGGAGTTTTGCTGGGGTTATTGGCCATCACAGCCCCTCTGCCCCCCGAGCAGCGCCTCTGCTTTTGGATTAGCATAGGTGATAGACAGACCCCTGGCAGCCAGCTCTGCTTGCTGCATGCCTGGTCTTGAGACCTGGCAGCAAGGTTTCCTAAGGCTCGGATTTTAAAAGTAATTTTCCTTCGGGTCACTCCTCGTAGACTGTACATAGTCACCTGAAGTGCCCCACCTGACAGGGCATGGAATTGCAGAACAGAAGTAAAATAATTAGCAAAAGAAAAACTGGAAAGCTAAGATTCTAACAGATTGCTCTGAAGTAATTCAAGGGAGACAGCAGATTTATAGATCAGGTGAAATGGTATATTTTTAATTCCATTGAGCTAGTTAAAATAAGAGCTGTAGAGATATTGGAAAAAATTAATTGGGTAAAGTAAATTATAATAATTCTGTAAAGCTAGTTAACTGGATTCAAATATATCACAGATGTGTTTGTTCTTAATCACATTTTTAATAGCGTGGACAACTGGAAGATTACTGAAAAAACATTCAATTTCAACTATAAAACCATATTTTTCATATAACTGAAACAGGTGACTAATGAAATTTAAAAATAGCATACATACAAGTATGGTAAAATTCTTAAACTCCCATACATTCGTATGTTGATGGACTAACTTCATTCATGCTAAAGATATCACAGATTTAGGAATAAAAATAAATGTTGTCTTTGTGATATTCTGAAGTTCAAGTTTTTTATCTTGGTCTTTCAAAATGAAAATCAGTAGTATCATGAAATGCTTTTGTGCCAGCAATCGGCAAAACTGAACCAGAACACTGAAATTAAACTTTGTAGTGCCAGCTCTGACTGCTAATTCATGTTTCAATATAAAATCATGGAATAGAATGACAGAATAGTTTGAGTTGGGAGGCACCCCTAAAGACCCTCTAGTCCAACTCCCCTCCAACCTGATCAGGTTGCTCAGAGCTCCGTCCACCCTGGCTTTGAACGTTTCTAAGGATGGGGTATCCACCACCTCTCCGGGCAATCCATTTCAGTGTTTCACCACCTTCATTGTGAAAAACTTCTGCCTTCTGTCTAATCTAAATCTAGTTTAAAACCATATCAGAGATGATTTCTGGACAAAACTTCTGAGCAGCACTCTGCTCTTACCAAGTAGAGTAATCATGTTGCCTTTTTGCAGCCTTTGTTGATAGGGGTCTTCATAGCACACAGAGTTGATGGTGCACTCAAAATACACCTCAACCTCTCAGAGATGAGTCAGGCAAAAGATGTGTTTTATGCTTCAGTCTGGAAATTAACTTCACGTTTGAGACTGTATCTGTGTAAGGGGCTAGTCTGACTTGGATCAGAACATGGTAGAGATTTCTGTTTATTTTTTAATATTGTTATGTATTAATAAAGGAAAGCTAGTCAATTTATCATACAGAAGTAAAAAGCTGATTTTGAAATGAGATAGAATAGTGATTTTTTTCTTAATGGAATCTTTACGGTTGAGGAACAGGTCTCCAGAACAGTAAGGTCAGCAGAGAAAAGTAAGAATTCCTAACATAATTAACAAGGTTTATAAACTATAGAATGTCTCAGCTGTAAAATGAAAGTGCGCCTGACTTTCACAGCTAAAAATGAATAACAACAACAGTGGCAGTACAGATTAGTAACCTGGGGAGAAGTCAGTATGATTTCAAGCTCAAGGTTGTTTTGTTAGGCTACTTGCCGTGCTACCTGTACTGCCATACTTTCACTGCTGTTATCTGTGCTAGTAAAATTAGAGCTCACACAGCAATGTCATGGTACAGTAGTTGTCATTGTAAAATGGCATCTTTGTTTAGACATACCATCAGAATACACTGGAATTGTGCTGCAGGCCGTTTACTCTTCTGAACAGAATGTTGTATTTTAGTCCAGCTGTTTTACATAACTTCTGGTCCTGTGCAGCCTGGGAAAAAAACAAAAAAAACAAAAAAAAACAAAAAACAAAACTTTGAGTGTTAATAGCTGTTTCTTTTCTCTTCAGTGAAACACATTTCTAAAGGTTTTCAGAAAAATATTAAGATGACGATACCCATAAAATCAGATTTTTCTAACAATGTCAATGCTGTAGGCTAAATGTATATTTTAGAGAGAGACTAAAGGACTGGTAGATGTATCTGTGTGTATATATACATACACACACTTTTCAAGGAGATATATATATACATATGCTTAGGTTTATACAGATTCTTTTACCTATTGTAACACCTATTGCATTGTTGCTGAAAAGGGTGAGAAGAACTGTCTAGGCATGTATTGCTAGACCAATTGTGGATCTTCAAGTTTCTCTTTCCTTTCTCATCTTTTAGGCCATTTAATTTTTTCCAACTCTAAAAATTCTATGTCAGTGTTGCTCAACATGTATGTTCCTTCTCTCCTGCCCCCCTGAGGTACTTCGTGTAGTTAGGTCTGAACGATGAAGACAGGTGCCATCTTAAGAACAGAATCCATAGCCTTCCCACTTCTTTACTACTAGCATATAGTCTGTCCATAGAAGACTGTAAAGAAAAACCTTACCTAGACAGGATGTTCCTTGTAAATGAAATTTATTTCAAAATTGCTGTAAAAAGTGCACACTTTAATACAGTCCAAACTGTATTATAAATGCATTTGACCTAGCTGTCTTTCATAGTTTTCATGAAATTGTAATAGACTGTGTGAGATGCACAGTGGTATGTATATTTCTAAACTGAAAACTTCCTTTTTCTCTTCTTTCTAGCCATTTCAATCAAGGCAGAAGCATCTGACTTTGGAGGAACTGTTTGGAACCTCTGTACCAAAGGAACAGCCTGCAGCGCCGTATCCCAATTCAGACAGAATGGAAAAGTTGCAGACTGACACCTCTGCCAGAGAGCAGCACAATTTGCTCTTGCCTTTTTCCTTTGATCAGTCAACAGTAATGCAACAATCGCTAGGGAAATCTGAAAGTCCAAGCATTAAATCCAGTGCCAATCCATTGAATCAGCAGGAATGTTTAACACCTATGCGAATACCTCCAGTTTCCATTTCCCAGCCTGATGTAAAAAATGTTTCAAGCTATTCAGTTTGCTTAAGCCCTATTCTTAATTCAGCCTTGACAGTGGAAGCTGCCCCTGCTCAGATGCTTCCTGGCCTAAAGCAAAACAACAGTATAATGCAAGTTATGCAGCAAGCTGCCAAGCAGATATCCCCAGTAGTGAATCAGCCGCCATCTGAAGTGAACCACACTCCACAAAATCTAATGGCTGGCCAAAGCCAGCTTATAGCACCCTTGACATCAGCAAATACAGGAACTGTCTCAACTACATCCCATACAAGCGTTGATCTTCTCCAGAAACTCAGGTTGACCCCACAGCATGACCAAATGCAACCGCAGTCTGTCACTAAGGCTTCCTTAACACCAAACATCTCTGCCTCGGTTGGCCAACTTGCAACACCAGAAAGCTTCAAAGAACCTCACAGTAAGCCATCAACCCTGAACAGCAAGATTCTCTCTCCCCTTCAGGTATTCTGTGGGTTTTTGTATCTGTGAAGCTGTAGACTGTTTTTAGGCTACATGTATTGTCCGTTGGAAAATGTGCTGTTATATATTAGTCTTTTGAAAACAATTAAGGACTTCGGTTGTGTGATATGGATTGAATCACTAACTTGGAAATCCAGTTCTATTAGCGTTACATCATTAGCATCTGCTATCAGTGACAGACCTCTCTGTAGAGGAGGAGGATTTTCAAGCTGGGGCTGTTAAGGGATGAATAAGTCCTAAAGAATGAATCTGTTCTTGTGTCAGAAAAACGCTGCTAATAACTTTCTGGCCCTTCTCAGATCATCAGTTACAGACTACTGAGTGTTATGAGAGTTGATGCTGTGAAAGTCTAGCCTGTACCCTCTTTCCTGTTTCCTGGTTGTGGTTTTTTTTTGTTTTGTTTTGTTTTTTTTTTGCTTTGGATGTTTTGTACTCCACTTTTGATGACCTTCTGCTGGGGACACCTGTGGGCTACATTGAGATATTGTTAGTTACTTAGTAAAATGGATCACTAACTGATTTATTTTGTCTAATTAACAACGTTGTTTTATCCTAGTATCACTTACAGAGGACCTCTTAAACTTTTTATTTCTTGGAGGAGAAGCTATCATCTATGACTTAATAATATAAACCAAAGCAGTAAATTTGTTTTGAGAGACTAGGTGAAAATGTCACTGCTATTCTATAAATTTAATGTGTGTGGCTTTGTGCTATAAACTTTCTATCAATTAGAATTGCTCTGCTGTAGAATTGGCTACCTCAGTAGTGAAGACATTAATCAGTTTGGGTTATTTGATTTCTTTTTTCTCCAAGAGCAGTAACTTTCTGTAGTGGCCACCTGTGAGGTTATCCAAAGACTTCTCTTCATTTTGTTGCCTTTTTTTTTTTTTTTTTTTTTTTTTTTTTTTTTTTTTTTTTTTTCCATTTACATTAAAGTAGACTAAACCAGTGTTTGATTGTGTCTTATTGCATCTTGGGTACAGTGATAATGCAAGGATAAAAAGCACCAAACAAAGCTATTTACAGCTACATCTGCAGGAATTTGCTAATGTTTATTATTACCCAGTGCTTGCCACCGGGTTTTAGGAAGAACTTTGGTAGCCCTGTCTGGGTCAGCTGCTACTCTTTGCTGTGGACACGGTGATGACTTACTCGTAACAGTTCTCATAAACAGCTCAACTCTTCAGCCTGTAACTTGTTCTCAGCATTTTTTCAGAATATCCTGTATTTTTCAAGTGCTGACTTTTTTTGTCCTCAGAAGAGTTATCCCCATCTTAATGTTTAAAAAATTGGTGTGTTTTCATTGTGTTGTCTTTCTGATTACCTTATCTGTAATCTACTCCTCTTGGTCAATATTTTCCGGGTGGCTGTGACTGTGATGTACTAAGATTATTTTACTAGCCATCACCTTTTTGAGATGTTTAGGCTGATTCATTTTGCAGAGGGAGTAGGAGAACCAAGTGCAGCATTGAGCAGCTGTCTTGATCTAGTGTTGAAGAACTGTACATTCTGAGCAGTATTTTTTTCTTTTGTGTACTACTAGACCTTGATACAGATTTGACTGAAGATTGACATCTTTGAGCATTTAGAAAAGCTGACTGGGTTTATCCATAACTGCCTTTGACTGCATTTATTCCACATTTGCCTGATAGCCTTAGGAATTAGCTCTTTACGTGCCAGTCTTATACTCTTTTTTCCTTCTGCCACGTCCACTGTGTGTACATATTTTCATTAGACAAAATTCTCCATAGCCCAAATATACTCTAAAACTAGCAAAAGACTTCTTAACTCTTGTATAATTAGACTTTAAGAATTTGATCTTGTGCTTGTGACCACTTCATAAAGCTAATTTTATTTTTGTCATTAAGGACTATCAATTCCTTGAGGATTTTTTATTGCAGTTCAAGTAAGCCAAGTACTGTCTATTGTGTAGGATTTTTTTCCTGTTCTGTGTTGCCAAGAGGTAATCCAAATGGCTATAACAAGCCTTTCAAAGAATTCTACAGGAATTTACTGAAGTACCTTACCTACATGCCTTTTATTGTGTTTTCTAGTATTCTCTAGTACTTGAATTTTCCTGTATTATTGAGTATTTTCGTCTTGAAATCTGACGAAAGAAATATCTGTATGTAAAGGTATAAAATACTTTTGAAATTCTAGCAGAATTCTAGCATTTAATTTTTCTGGAGGCTACTATATCAAACTCATTTTAAAAATACAGCATTTAACCTTCCTGGCAATTTACCAAACTGCTTACAAGGTACTGAACTCTTCACTTTGTAGCATTTGTTTTGTTCCCAGTTTCAGTGTTTAAATGTTTAGAATTTTTTTTTTTAACTGTAGTAGTCTTTCTTCAGAAGTGTTTTGTTAATGGCTTTACAGGTTTGTTGTAATAGTGAAAGCATAAAACATAAATTGAAATCTTTCCTCTTTTTCCAACTTGTCATTGATTGTTCGGTTTTACAAAATGGATCAAACTGCATCTGAAGTCTTTTGAGACTTGCATTTTTCTGCTTTCACAAAACCAGAGAACCACCACGGGAAATTGAGCTGTGCATGCTAACTTGTAAATTATGCTTTCTTTTTAATTTAGACTGTACAACAAAACAAGGAATCAGAAGTATTTCCACAGCCGAAGACTTTGTCTAAAGCAAGTCAAGTAAGTGAATAAATACTTCTGCTAATTGTTTCTTGGGTTTCTTTAAAAAAAAATAAAACTAAAAAAGGACAAGGGTAAAACTGTGGTAAACATTTGGTATCTCAAATAGTCGTTGCCCACTGACCATATTTGAAGTGTTGTTATGAATCGGAAACAAGTTGTACTGAAGCAAGGAGGACTTTCTGTAGACTGCTATGAATGAGTACGCTTTGTTGTACAGTGCCTCTTACTGTTGGTGCTAACTCAGAAATGAAAATACATTTTTGGATCTGCAATTTTGCTTTGAGTTTGCATCATTTGAACTTTTTTATTCTTGTAAGCAAGCAGGACTAATGTTATAATATTGCAGTAGGGTCTACTAGACTTAACCCAACCTTAAGCACCCCAGAGGCATAAAATGGAATCTTGCCTTGCTGTCTCTTTCAGTTTTCCTGAGATACCTTGTATTTTATTGAAAAAGATACCAAGGGGAAAAAAATAAGGAAGATAGAGGAATAAAAGAATAACAAGCATTTGCTACTGCAAAGCTTTCTAATAGCAACTTTCAGTGATCTAAATGCAGATTTAACATTTAGAACCGCCTTTGAATAACAGTTTTAGAGTAATGTCAATATAAAATTTCAGGTTGTAGTTTAAAAAATAACTGGTAATAGCCAAATCTTCAAGAATTGGTTTTAATTACCTTTTCGTTATATATTCTTTTGAGGATATCATCTGTAATTTAATTCTACTTTTTTTTTTTTTTTTTTTTTTTTTTTTTTTTTTTTTTTTTACCCACTGTCTCCTTTTTAAAATCTGTTGAATTGTCTCATTCTTGTCCAACTTGTACTGCACAAAAGCAGTTTTAGTAGCATGCCTGGATCTGATTGAGGGCAGTAAAAATGGTCCTGCTTAAAGTAAAATGCTGCTTTAGCTGCTGGCCTGCTATAAGACAAGCTATACAGTCTTCGTAACACAGTGAATAATTATGTAAATAAAAGCATTTTACATGGATTTTGGAATTTTAACTAATGTGCATGTTGTGTGCCAACTGCATTTGTTGGTTTAAACACGTTGTCTTCAGCTGAAATCCCACACCGTAAGTCTTTACAGTTTTGACTATAACAAGATCAGTTTGCTAGTTCTGTTGTTGTTGGTGTTATTATATATGCGTTCACTTTAGATGGCTTTGCAGTTTTTTCTTCTGAAGATTTTCAGTTGTCCAAGGAGAACTCTCTCTGCTGATATATCAAACACATTTAGTTTTCTTTTCTTTTTAAGTGAGATTGGCTTGTTTATTTTCTTTTTTTTCTTCTCACCATGTTGGTCATTCTGGAAGTGTGACTAAGATGTAGATTATCGTACTGAATAATAATTGCAGTTATCAGGAGATGTCAGAGTTGCTCAAAGCTGATATTTATCCACTTCCACTTCATGCAAATATAATACTCCTTTACATTTCCAATTTATGTTTAAAAGGAAAGTGGTAAAGGCAGTGTGTGGATTTCTGTAACGAAATGAACACAGACCAGTGGAAGAATGAGGTGGGAAGATGGTCCTCAAAATATTCCCATCCTTCCCCCCCCGGCCCCCCCAAGGCAAAATGTATCTAGAATGAGAATATTTCAATGTACTCCAATGCTTTAATCACAGTTCATCCATCATTTTAAGTATCTTTGAAATCCTTTACTTCAAATTGTCAGTGTATTTGTTGGAGACTATAGAAGCGGGTGGGGCAGGAAGCAGGACTAGCCTTTCTGTAAAATCCTAAGGAAAATAACAATTTGCAACACAGGTGAATTTGATTACCTAGGTGAAAAGCTTATCTTTTATTCTGTGAATATTTCAAAAATTCTGGAAGGTAGCAACTATATGAGGAGGAAGGAGTCCACATAGAAGAATATTGAAGACTGTTACCTTCTTCAGCTTTTAAAATGAGAATTACTGTTGATATTAATCTTCATAGGTAAACATTTCTTCATTAAGAGCAGGAATTCTGTATTATCTGATTGAATAATAGTGGCTACAATTTATTTTGGTTTTTTTAATGCTTATCTCCCCAGCCTTTATAACAGCATTCATTCTTACTGGACATGGTGCTTATTAATCTTCCCTTTTTTTACAGGTTGCACCTCCACAGTTTGTTACAGCCACAACTACAGTAACGCCTTCAATCCTCTTGTCTCCTAGTGTTTTTCAGCAATCAGCTACAAAAGCTACTGAAGTGGAGAGTAAAGCCAATTCTTCTTCGCCTTTAACACTTGGAACAACAGAAATTCAGACTGTACCTCCTACTGTTCTCAGTAGGACTCAGCTTCAAGAAGCATTGATACATCTAATAAAGGTCCTGTCTTTACAGAGCTAGATTTCTGAGGGATGGGGTTCTAAGTACAGTAGCCAGTACTGAGGAATTCAGTACCCCTGTTAACTCCTTTTGCCCAGAAACATTACAGAAGTTGTTCCTTTGTGTTGTAAGGGGTAGATTACTCCACACTGTATACGTAGTATGGCACAGCTTGCTCCTTTTGGTTGTAAGATGGAGGACTTGGAAGGACAGAAATGTACATTGGATGTGTCCTTTCACATCCATATGAATATGTGGATAAGTGAGGAAAAAAATTGCACTAGTCAAAGCCCTGGGATGGGGATGTTGGTTTGTTGTCTTTGTAAGAATTCCTGCTCTTCCAAGGAAAGCTTTCCTGTTTCCAGTTCCCTAGAAGTGTTTCTGATCTTTAACTCTGAAGCATATGTCTTTGAAATGGATATTGTGAAGTTCTAGTTCTGCTATTTCTAAGGACTACATTTTCAGTTGCATTAAATCTGATACGGGGAGTAGCCATGCAGTGAGATCATTTTGACCTCTTATGTCATGGTGAAGTTGCTATGAATGACAAACTGTCCTTTGTTAACTCAGGATTCTCTTGCCCTCTCCATGCTGATATTAGTAGAGCTTATACCCAAAATGCAACTCTAAAAATAACAAACAATATCTTCCTGATGATAAAATTGTGAAGACCAAAAAGGTCCACTACCAGATCCTGTCATTAGCTAGGTTGCCTGATTTATCTATATTGTTCCTTTTTTTTATGATCTTTTTGTGTATTGGTGTGTATGGTTTTTTCCCTCTTGAAAGACTTGAATTAGCTTTTTTTAAGTCTTGCAACTGAGCTCAACTGCCAGAAGTCTTACTCTGATTAAAGACATAGCGCACCCAGTAGTCTAATGAATATAATTGTGGTGACTTTAGAGACCCAATTGGAATATTTGTCTCTTGTCTTCTTTTTATAGAGAGACATAGCTGAATGAAAACCAAAATAGGCAAACCCTGCAGCATGGCAGTACTTGCACGGCACTCCAAGCAGGATACCAAACTTGCCATGCAGATCTTGTAAAAAGAATATTACATCTTCAAGCTAGCTGATTAGATACCAGTTTTGTAAACTTGTCATTTGAAGGAATTAGACCCAGGAAATATCTCTAAATATTGTCTGTAGATTAAGCGAATTCACTTCCCAGTAATGCTTTGACATGAGAATTCTTGTATAACACACTGCAATCCCTTTCAGGCTGGTCTGACAGACAAATAATATTTCTGACACCATCAGACTTTAATTGGGATCCTTTACACATAATGGAATTCCCCTTGTCTAAGATTAAGGTTTGGACTCTGGAAAGAAGTGAAATTATGTGGCCAAGGCTGACCTGGTGACCTTTGTTTTGTTTGAGCATCCAGTGTGCTCAGTGATCTCTTTAGCTGTCTTACCAGCTTTACGGTTCAAAGTCTCTTTGTTGTCCAAAAAGCATTACCTTTTGTACAAGTATGCAGCTAGGTCCCTTCTCTTAACTCTCAGATAGCTAGTACTGTAAGGAATCCTTATGCACAACTTAAATGGCATTAAATTTATCTTTTGCATCTTTTTACTAATGTTTTTAATGTGTTTTGTTTTTTTCTTCTCCAGAATGATTCCCATTTTCTCAGCACTATTCATGAAGTCTACTTGCAAGTCCTAACCAAGAATACAGACAACATTAAGCTATGATCGATGCTAAATCTACTTAAAATATCTCCATTTTAGAAACAATTATGCCTCGTCTATAAAACTAATATTTTTGTAAAAGAATATTTAGTTTTCAATGTCTTGAATTTGAACCTGTTAGGAAAGACTATTCCTTAAATACTTATGAAAGTAATGTTCTCAGAAGTGATCTAGGTTTTCACTGTGATCATCACCAGCAAACCTTTGTTTTTATTGGGGAGGGGACTTAAGTTGCATTTGAGCTCTCATTAGTATTAAGTGGATGTGCAAATGTTTGCTCTGGCTGTCATTCCTAGCTGTATTCACTGTTCAAGCATTACAGACTCAATACTATTTAAGCCAGCAAATATATAGTACAGTACACTACACCACACCACACCAGAACAAAATTCAGTTGTGGGAACCTAGTTCCAGTTTGAAGAACTGAGGAAAAGGAGAGCAAAATACCTTTGTGATTAAGTTTGCAGGTGTGGGGAAGGAACGGATCTGGAAGCCAGGCCGTTGTAGCAAAGCAAAAGGTTTAAAAATGTGACTTGCTCAATACATTGACAGTCTCTAGCTAATGCACATAAATTCATCTTTTAAATAGTCTGTTAATCTTATTTGATTCTGCATTGCTGACATTAAACAGGTATCCAAGTGAGTAAGGCCATCTTCTCTAGAAAGGCAAAACTTTAAATATGTAAAATCCTCAGTGATTGTATTTTTGTTTTATTTTATTTTATTTTTATTTTTTTTTAGCAACGGAGTAGTTCTGTTGCATGTTGAAGTTCTCTTGTTTTAAACTTACAGTTAGGAGATGACCACTGGAGGACTCTTCCTGTTCAGCAGTGTTTGATATAATTGAAATACTTTGTTTTCCTTTTAGCTTAAGGATGGACCATGTCATAGCTGGCTTTCATTTCTCAGTTGCATTGGAACTGCAGCATTGAAAACTATGTAGATGGGGAACAAATAGCTGTTTTTCTTCTGTTGCCCTCTCCTCAAATTCTTAGTGCACGCTTCAGAGTCTGAAGTTTCATCTAATTGTTATCACTTCTTATGTTATTTAGTAATTCACTATTCACTAATGTAAGAATTTAACTGGATACTTTGCCATTTAAAAATAGAAAATTTCTAATTATAGTTTCTTATGCTGCTGTGTTGGCTTACCCATGGCTTGTATTTGTTTCTTAAAGGCATGCAAAGGTAATTAATCAAGACTTCAGGTCCCAGCTTTTTCCAGCAATAGTAATTTTAAAGGATGCTTTTCCAGTAGAAGAGGTTTGGTTTATTGAGTTAAAAGGTAATCTGTAGTGAGTTATGATGTACTGCTTCTTTCTTTTCCCTCAAGCACTCTTGAATTATAAAGAAAAAAAAAAATTGCTTGGCTCCTTACAACCTATATGTATGAATATATATCCTAAGGATTAGTTAATGTTGACATAGTCAAGGTGCATGGTCATTTCAATGGAAACTAGTAATTGAGCTTTAATTGTGACTTGTTCACAAATTGGTATGTTTTAGATACAACAGATATTTACGTTTTTATGTACTTGATCTATTTTAGAGTTTTTTTGGTAGCTTTTTAGTGGAAAATATATTTTGTTTAGCACTACCTGCCTTCTGAAAAGCTTTTCTCAGCCTTTGAGTTCAGTGTTTCCAGGTAAAATATATAGTATATTGTTAGAAAAATGTGCAAAATTCAGGGAAAGATTGTAATGTCATGCACATTCATCAAGAAATATATTGGCTTTAATGGTAGCATTTGAATTCAGCAATATAAACTCAGCCTTGTTAAGGAAGATAGGAGCTTCCTACATAGATTCTAGAGTTATAATACTGTGTCGGCACGTAAACAATGAGACTCAAATTAGATATAAGGTCTAAACTAATTTGTTGGGGTTTTAGAAAAATTTTAATGAAAAGGAATAAACCAATGAGCAGTTTCTCTGAACAAAAGTTGATAGCCTAAACCAAATAGAGAGTTGCTTTTTATCTGGACTTAGCAAAGATGAAGTCCATAACTTCTCACTTTTTATGGACAGCTTCCAGTTTCTTCAAAGGAAAACTTGATAAAAATTTTGAATAATAGACATATTGGAAGCTGATAGTGCATATCTGTCCTGTTTGCTAAATACAGTCACATCCAAAGATCTATAGAAATGATAGGAAGGAGTTGTATTTTGAGTTTTTCGGTAATAAACTGTTAACAAAAGTAATTCAGAGTAGCAGTGCTGTTAGGAGAGTTTGACTCTACTTTTAATATCCTTAACTTGTTTCCAGCTGTCCAGGAACCCCCACAAGCAGTTGCCAGATCCTTACTTTACTCTGGTTTTGTAGTGTACTAGTAGCAATACATTATTGGTTTACTCTCTGATCTCAGCCACGCCCCTGCACCCTCCGCCCCCCAAAAAAATTTCAGAATGAATTGGAAGATAAACTGAGTTTAAATCATAGTTACTAGGCAGGCTTTTTTACAGCGAGCAAACCTGTTCATCTTGGACACTTGCATATGTCTGTTCTGACCTCTCTAGGTGTAGCCAACAGACACAGCAACCAAGTAGGTGTCATCCAACACAACGCAGAGTTACAGTTTGTGCTTCATGACAAGTGCCAGGGTAGTGGGTTTAACAGATAAACATCTTTAATGAAAAGTTGCATTGTAAAACCCAAACTCAACTACAGTGTAAACTTTGAGTTTAGTTTTTTAAAATGTGGGTTGTGTTATTTAACAACTTTTTTTTCCTTATTATTTTAACTTTTTCTATAAATCTAACATTACCAGCTTGTCAAAGTGCTTGATTCGTGTTATCCACATGTAGGGATAACTAGCGTGTAGCAAGTTACTGTGGGTCATCACAGGAAACGATTGTGACCATTTTCAGGTGACTTTTCTTTTTTTGTAAAACTACTGTCTTAATGGGATTTTACCTATTAGTTCTGAGAATTAAAAGTTTATTAGTTTAGTCTAAACTTCCCACATTAATTGTATTATCTAAGCATGTGGTTTGGGGCTAGCATTAAGTCACCTTATTAAAAAAAAAAAAAAAAACCCACACCAAAACAAACAAACAAACTCAAACTTAATCAAAGATAGTTTTAAAACTTACAGCTGCTGAATTGTTCAGGAAAATAAAAATTATCAGTTTTATAATTAGACTTTATCTGCTATTATTTAATAATGCAAAGTTTATATGAAAGGCCCCTAACAGCTATTAACTTAGAAGCAGTATATCTTTCCAAATCAAACAAAATTTGCAAAATGATTAAATAAAAAAAAATTCAAGTGATTCATCTTAACTTCATATAAAATGTTTAATTCTGTGTATAAATACTCAATGTAATACTTAAATACTTGCTGCTGGATGTATCTAGTTTTTTGCTTGCATTTCTAATTGCTTCATTTTGGTATATTTCTGAAATCCATTATGCCATGTGTAGTCACTGATATAATTTCTGAAATATTTTTGAAAACAAACTTTAACTTGGGACTTCTTGTTTTTTAAAAGTATTCTAAACAAATCAGCCACCTTTTTGCCAGGTATTTTGGGTTGCTTTGTACAGCATATCTTAACAGGAGGAATGTGTGCAATATGTATCACCTCAGTTTTGTCTGGCAACATTATGAAAATGTTAAGATGCAGTATCTTACTTCCTTTCACTTCAAGTTGGAAAAATGGCAGTATCTCTAATTAGGTGGTGTATTTATTTTTATCTATTCAGTGTATGGGCATATGGTTAGTTAGGTTTTTTATGTACATTATGTGCTGTTAGTAATTTCTGAGTTTTATCACTTGTGGATGCATCAGTTGCACCCATTTGCATGTTCTTTCAATGTGAAGACCATGGGGAAGGGGGGCTTCAGGAAAGATTTCTGGAAACCAAGGATTAGCATAATTCTAAGTCAATAAGTGTAGATACTGCATCATTAACATTTTTGGTATGGTATGGATTTTATAGCACCTATGTATGTTTGCAGTTATTAAGTTATTGCATAAATGTTTAAGAATGAGCATTTTTCATCCAAAATTTTGTATGTTTGCAAATATATTTTTGTAATAAAACTTCAAAACAAATGTTTCAACACCTCCTAAAATGTTCCAATGTTTCCTTTTATTTATAGATCTCTAGTAGCCTGCTAGAAGGGTAAGTTCAGATTTTTTTAGGGTTAATGTTTTCCACAGAATAAACGCAAGCTCCTTACTCCTTTTGCCTGAGGCAAAACTAAACGGCATATATTCACTAAAGAAAATGTACCATGCCTGCTTGAAGGACAGTGGACAGTAGCATCTGTCACTTCTAACAGCTTCTGACTGTCCTCTGTATTGCTGTAAGTAAGCTTGCATTTTGAAGTTGATAAACAGACCAATTTCCTTTCATGTTGAAAAACGCAGCTGCAAGTTCCCGGTCTTGTAAGTACAGCTGTAACTGCGTTTAGTGCTTTTCTTTATCACTTTTTTTATGGTATCCTCTCTCATCCACCTAAACATAGCATATGATACTCAATCCAGTTTTGGTCTCTGATCATAGACTTTGGAAATTGCAGTTGTTCTCTCACCATATCTGACTGGTATCATGCAATTTATTGGCCCAGATTTCACAGTCATATAGGGAAGCTGATGAGGAGGAAAACTATGGCAGAAGTTCTGTTGGAATAGAATCTTGAAATTAAACAAAATCTTATGCCAGGTTCCCTCAGTCTTAGCTAGATGCTTATTCCCATTCTAACTTCTCATAAGAGTTAGAGATTGCAAGGCATACCAAATGTCAGGAGATGCCATTGAAGAATGGTGTTTGCTGCTCTAGCAGTTAATATTGAACTGGCTCCTGTGCTATATACAGAAGCAGATTCTTCTAACAGAAGACTATCATACAAAACAAGTACAGAAGTCATGGATTTACTGTAAGAAACATGAGAAAAAGTGGAAACAGTTAAGGCCTAGAATCTAACTTTGAATTCTGTGTAAGATATGTTGCCTATTTGGTCAATATTAAGAAAGTTTGGGGTTTTTGTGGGTTTTTTTTTGGTTTTTTTTTTTCATTGTTGATGCTGTTAACCTTTTTGTCTTCTCTGGATCCAGGTATTCCTGGTTACTGTTATTCCTATGAAGTGCTCCCCTTTGGTTTGGAAATAAGATAATACTTCTGACTTACTATGTGTAACTGCAGCTAAACCAGGCACTGTACAAAAAAAGTTATGCAGACCAAAATATTTCTAGCCTTTCCTCTCTTGCCGGTGTGTGCTCTATAGTCGTGCTTTCTGAGAGTGCACAACAGCATAAAGTCAATCCCTACTACGATGGTGATACAGCACTAGATATAATCAAGGAGTAAGCATGAGGCTTCCTAAAACTTGTCCACTAAAATCCAAATTTTATTTGCAGGCTTGTAGAATGAAATAACACAACGGGCTTTTTAAGCAAAGTTGTAGCTCATGATCGTGGGACAAATCAATTGAAGTCACTGGACTCGTGTATTTGGTAAGGTTTCAACTGTACTTCATTCTCGACACACAAGATATTGGGGGAGTACACAGGGTAAGAAACTTGTCATTTATGCAACTTTTCATTTTTGAACAGGATGCAGTCAAATCACTAAATAGTCTTTAGTGTACCTGAGGTAAATTTCTCTAAGTTTAGTGACCTAATCTGAAAAGCAAAAGATTAGAAATTATAACATGTTAAAACAATTTTGAAAGTTATTTTCAGTGCTCAGTAGTGGATTTTTTTTCTCCCATCTTCACACAACTTCAAGTGTGAATTGGATTTCTTCTGTCTTCAGGATTTTATGATTGAGGGATTTACTTTTGACCTGACCTACTAATTTAGGAGAGTTAAACTTCCATGATAGACCTGTAACTGAAGTGTGGCCATTTACTGTAAAGCTCATCTTTGTCAGTTATGCAACAATTTTTCACTTCCTGTTAGAATCCTTCCTCATATGAGACTCCTAATTAGGTTCAAAAAGCACTGGGAAAAGAGAACAATGAAGAGATTTTTATCAGTTACTGCATTTTTGAAAGAGCATTTGTAATAAAATGAAAGGGAAAGGAGCAGTGAATAGAAGATTTCTGAGAAGTGAAAAAGGGAAGGAATATCAAAAGAGTGTAAGCAAATGTGAAAGTGAATATTGTAGATAAACAAGTATGGCCTGTCAAAGTATTTCCTGAAGCACCGAAGATTTTAAGTTACAGTTTTGTTTCTGTACTGTTGTATGTTGTCTTCAGGTATTCCTAAAGCTCAAATGTGGTTTGCTTACAAGAATCCAGAATATTTCATGGTGTGTTCAAAACCAGACTGGTTAGGCATGATTTCCGTGCTCTAATTCTTGAGGTAGCAATACATAATTTGCCAGGTCTGCTATGGGTTTTTAACCTCCAGTTATAAAGCAGTATAATGGAGTTGGCTGATTCATAGCAGTACCTAATTTTTATCTTTGCTTTATGGCCTCAAGTTACAGCTTAAAATCTGCTACATAGAACAAGGCTGCTCATACCTAGTTTCCCTTTATCTTTCATTTTAAATAGGCCTTTAAAAATATTTCTTTAAAATTCAAGGAGCTCCATTTTACAAAATCAACCTTGGGCAATATAACCACAAAGGAATAAGCTTGCTTTATGTGCTGGCTGAAATGAAAGCATTTGCCCTTAGGCCTTACTTGAAAACATGCAGGTATGTTATGTAAATACACAAGTTGTTTCTTTTCTTCTCATAAATAAGTTAAGAAGCTTTAAGAGTGTCTACAGAGCAAAGATCTCCCAGCCTGTCTCATGCATGCAGAACTCTCTGATCTTAATTTAGAGAGCATATGGCTTGCACATTCTGCTTTACTTCTTGTGGCTCATAAGAGGGATGGGAAAGGCTTAGCAGGTTATCCATCTGACTTTCTCATGTAGACTTGAGATTTATGGGTAATGCGATGTGCCTTCTCTAGTTTACTTTTTACGCATCAAATAAATTAGCTTATGTTCTCTGGGGATACAGTTCTCCTGTGTAACAACTGCTGTAAAGGAAGCTTCTGCTATCTTAAACTTACCACAAGCATTGAAATATAAGGTTCAAATTAAAGCCTACAAGATTTGGATATGTACAGAATCTCATGGTTTACAGCAAGCCATGCTCCTGCTCTAATCTTCAAGGTGATGGAAGACACAGGGCATCCATTATAAGGAGAAACCTCTGCATTCCAATGATTGAATAGGAAAATCTTGCCACAACACAAGCCCTTACAGAAACCCAAAGGCTTGGTTAGAAATACATGCAGTTCTTTTAGTACATGGTTGAAGACAAACATAAATCAGTATTCTGCAGATATGAGGATAGCTGTCTGAAGAAACTGCTAAGACAAAAGATGTAGGTTAAAGTGATGTAGATTGCATAATACATTGCAAGTACTATGTATTGCAAGTACATTGCAAGTGACTGAGCCTAAGCCCACGATGTAGCTTTATCTGTAGCTTCATTTGGGATAAAAAGACAGCCTGATCTTAATACTACACCTATATCTGTTCCCATGCAGTACGTATTATTATTCCTTGTGATTCTTGATGCTATGTTGCCCAGAAATTGGATATTTAAAATTTTTTTTTTACTTTAATTATCAGCTAGATAATGTTATTACTGAAGACCAGCTGAGCAATCTGTTCCATGTATAACTGAAGTCACTGTATTTTTGCCCATGTGGAAGGATGTGCTGGTGATGCATAATGGTCTGCATAATTAGAGAATGCTTTGGCATAAATCCATCTCATCCATTCTTGAACAGTTCCCTTCTTAAAGGGCTTCTAATGCAGCTGTTCTTTCCAAGGGCAAGAATAGTCAAAGCCTGTCATGTTGCAGAGGACAAGCTGAAGAAAATTACTTTGTTTCTTGCTTTCCATACAAGTTACAGCACAAATAACTCCTGCTTTATTTGGTCATTATTGCTGTCTCTCCTACTTTCTTTCTAAATTTACACAACCTATGAAAGCATTGCTGTTTGAGAGATTTCCCTTAGCACAAGGTATTGATTATAACTTTATTTTTTTAATTTTACCCAGTTCAGTTATTTGAATACAGGTTTTCATTTAAACAGAGTTTAGAGTGACTAGTAACTTCCCAACTTGTTTGAAGAGTGTGTGTTGTGGAAGCCAGTAAGAATCACATAGAGAAAGCAAATGTGATGAAGTGACTGTGCAACTTCTATGTATTCAGTAAGTCTTTCAAGCGTAGATGCAGACAAATGCCTTAAACTCCTACTACATAATTATTTCATATTTATGTTCACAGATAATAAGAAGAAATTGCAACAGTTTATAAAATTAAAAAAATATAAATAATATTAGCAATTGGTTTAATCTGAACACTTTTCATGTATCATAGAATTGCCATAGTATTTTGGAAACTTTGGAAGTTCTTGCTTGTTTTCCAGTCTTTTTTTTACTAAATGAGATTTTATTTTCCTGTCTGGATATTTCTGGATAAGGTGCTGCATGAGAACCTTGCATTTTCCAGGTTGCTGGTTATAGCTGTAGCCTGCGTAGCAGAGACAACTGCTGTTCTATGGAAACTAAAGGATGTTTAAAGTGGTTTTCATGCTCCAATGAGAACTGCAGAGCTGATCATTATTTCACAGCCTGCTGAATATTCTTTTCACAGGGTGTTTACTTGAATGCGCACTTGTGCTTAACTAAAACCACTTGCTATTGCTGACAAAACAACAGAATTTATTTTGAGTAAGATATGACAGTATGGATTGGATCTCTGGAAAAGTTGCAGCACCAGATTCATTCTGAGTATGTTCCCTTCCCATACCAGACTACAATGACTGGAATTTCACTGTGTAACTTGTCTTTTTTAAGGAACTCTGTAAATGAAATGAAACCCTGTATGCTATATGGAGATGTTCAGGACTAGCAAGGTAACAATCTATGCCAGCAGTGATCAGCAGATTGCAGTACAGTTTGGAATCCATACAGTGCTTAAACTGAAACTGCACAGCCCGTTGGTCTCCTCCCATGCCTCCGCTCATTTTCTTTACTCACTGTTGTTTGGATTTCATAGGTGATGAGCTACCTAACCACTCAGTGTCCTTACGAGACTTTGATTTTGGATGTTGAGAACAGTTTTTAAGGCAAAATTGGGCACATAGCCCATAGTAGCTAAATAGCCTGGATTTCAGCAGTGCTGCGTGCATGCAGCCTCCTGTTCTGGTAAACAGGGTTGCATGTACTTATGTCAGCAATGCATTTTTGCAGTATCTCAGCAAATGACAGCCATAGCTCAGCTTCCTTGTTTCTACTGCACATAATGCCCGTACTGTGAAATGTGTGGAGGAGGGGATGGAAAAAATCCAATTGTCTTGTGTATGTATTTAAGAAGCCGTCTAGTCTAGTCCAGTAGTTAACACTGAAGCTACCGAGATGTGACTATATACCGAAGCAAGACTGTTTGTCCATACACTTGCATCCTGATTTTAATCATATTTACATGTTTTCAGAGGCAAATGCCAAGAATGTGGAAGAAATGTTGACTGTTGTACACAATGTATTCCATGACTTTATCTATTGCTTTACAGTCCATCACTCTTGTCAAAGTTTTAGAAATAACATTTGACTTGAGTAGATCAAAGGGGAGGCACTGACACAAGGTGGAATTTCATCCTGTGTATGCTTGAGCTGCTGTTTTAGCAACATAATACCATAAATAAGCACTCAGTGATGTAGCATGAGGGTTCAGAGAAAGGAGGGTGAGTTGCGGGCAGTAATCTCCCAATGACATTATCTAAGCTAAGCCTATCTTAAAGTCTTTCTACCATCCAGATAACAATGGAGGAAACAAAGTAAGTTGTGAGCCATAGTAATACTGGTCTTATCCAGATCATCCCCCTTATTTTCTTACAGGAAAGAAAAAAGAAAGCACCATATGTCCAGCCTGAGAAGGCAGTTGATAAGATTGCTATTGTTACAGTACACTTGAGAGACAGTTTGTTAGGGAACCATCCTTCCAGTGAAGGTTCAAGAGTGCATCTTCACTGTCATCAGAATCTTGACCACGTCTTACTCTTCAGCCAAAGAATGAAATCAGCCTGGACCAATAAAGCCAAAATTAAGGCTATGATCTAGTTAGTGTGTATCTAAAAGAATTGTGAGGGGGAAAAAGAAGGACATTGACTAAGAAACAGGGAGTGGCTGAACTCTGTTTCAGTTGACTGTTACCTCACTTTGCTACTACCAAAGGTGTAAGCACAGAGAAACAGTAACAGCCTAGCAATGCTTACATCTTAAGCACACTGTATATACATAAACCAGAGTAAATGAATCTGTTAGAAGCAAAAACATAGTGTAGAAATTACTTGATTGTTCTCATGAAACCTGCTTCCAAGATTATATTTTCATACTGTGTTTACATATACTACTAGCTATCCAGAAAGATAAAGTACTCTAAAATAAGCTTTTTGTTTCCTGAAAACTTACTATCTGCAGCTGAAATTAGAAGGGTGTAGAGCAATGTTTTCTTAATGTATCTTCAGTCAACACTAAACACTGTGGAGTTTCGCATCATAGCCATTATTTCACTTAGGCTTGGCTTCAGTTGAAGAATTGACTTCATGCACCTCTTCTAAACCACAGATAGGGTAGACCAAGCTATCCTGCTTAACCTTGCTCAACTGACATGTAGTTGTTCATGTCACTGATAATGGTTGAGCCAGATGTCAACATCTGACAAAAGAACAGTGTTTAAACAGCAGGGGTGATAGAGAATTTCCCATTTACTTCACTAGCACAGCCAGTATTTTAACTGCTGTTAACCTGTAAGCATGTAGCAGAGCTCAGACTAATAAATGCTGCTATGCTAGTAACCTGCTTCTGTGGCTTCGTCTACATCAACAGGCAGAAGATTCCAGTACAGCATGTCTACAGAGGACATGAGGCAGTGCTGAAGACTCATGTCACTGTATGTAGTTTTGAATTCTACTCTAGACTAGCTTTTGTCTGTGCTGTTGGACTGAATACTCTTTAGTGGTTGGGGTGTGTATTAGCTGCATTCTCAGACTGTAACTTCTGTTTCATCTTTATTTGAAAGGAATCCAGTTAATGAGCTCTGAGACTGCTTTGCAGGGCAAGCCAAAGCACAGTAAGCAGGGATGACCAGGATACATGACTGTACTTCTAGCTCAAGCTACTTTAGACTTACCTTCTGACCATATGGCTGCAGGCAGAATCAAGTGTGGTGTTGTCTTGAGAAAGGCTGAGGTAGCGGAAAGGATGCAAGGAAGCACAAAGGAGAAGGGAAGTTGTGTAACTTGCTCAGAGATGTTGGTAAACCTCAGTCTGCAAGGTTAGGCTGATTTTAGGCACATTTGAAGCTATGGTACAGCCAGATCCCAAGCAAGATATTTGCTGGTATATAGCAATTACGAGGTTCAGTTAAGGATCTTGTATGGGGAACTTAGCTTATGATGAATTCACTGTTACTTCTCCACTTGTTAAGGTAGGTTTTACTGTTGAAAGTTCGAAACGGAGGAGCCGTAAACCACCCCCTCCCTTGTCGGTGCTACTGTAACTCTGCCGGGTTTGCTTCCGTGTGTCTCTCTTTCCTGGCCTATTTCTGCTCCAGCTCTTCTTCCCCGGCAGCCAGGCGGGAAGGGAAATGGCGCCCACGGCGCCTGCGCGCGGCCAAGGGCGGGCTCCCGGAGCCACCTCCCGGCGCCGGCAGGGGGAGCCGGCTGGCCCCGCCCCTCAGGCGAGTGGCGGCGGAGCTGTGCGCGGCCGGGTCCGGCGCGGGCGGGCGGGAGGCGGGGCGGGGCGGGGAGGCCGCGCTTTCTGGTTCTCCATTTCCAGCGCACGGCCCGGCCGAGGTGAGCTGCCCACAGCCCTCGCGGAGCGCTGCTCTTTCTGCCCAGCCCCAGCTGCCGCCGCGGCCCTCTCGCATCGCCCACATGGAGGATTACCACAAGCCCGACCAGCAGACCCTGCAGGCCCTGAAGGACACGGCCAACCGGCTCCGCATCACCTCCATCAAGGCCACGACCGCGGCCGGCTCCGGGTGAGTGAGGCAGCCGGGCTGCGCCCCAGCCCCGGCCGCAGACCGGCACCCCGGTGCTCCCCTCCGGCGAGCCGCTCTTTCGCATCCCGGGTCGTGTGGCCGTTCGGAGGCGAGGCGGTGCTGGGAGGGGCTGTGCCGGGCTCCCTCAGCCCGTTACCCGCTGCCCGGGCACACGCAGGTGTCTCCCGAGAGTAGAACCGCCCCCCCGCCCCCGCCACGCTGTGCCGAGCACCGAGCGGGCGGGGATGCCGGCGGCCCATCCGTGCTGCCCGCGGCTGGGCGGGAAGGCTGAGGCGGCCCCGGGGCGGGACGTGCGCTGCGCGGGAATGGGGAGCCCGAGCGTGGCGTGAGGGGGAGGGATGGCACCTGAGGGCTAAATCCCCGGTACCCCGCCCCGAGACTCCCCCCGGCACGACCGGGGCTTTGCGCGGTGTCGCTTGATGTGGAGATGCTACATCTGGAAATGGCGGCGGTGGGCGAGGAGCGGGGGTGAGGTGCAGCCCAAGGCCGCCCGGCTCGGCCCGGCCCGGCCCGGAGGCGGCAGCCGCCCCGCCGCGGGCCGCGTCGGGTGTTGTGACTGCGGGGAGAGGCCGGGAATGCGAAGTTGATGCAGGGCTGAAAACGAAAGAATTTGTGCCTGAGGCGCAAGCGGTTTCTTTTTCATTTCGTGCCCGTCAGTTGGAACTAATTCTGCACAGAATTTCAAGTGAGCCCAAGTGGGATTATCTGTGAAATGCCCGCGGTCTCAAATGGGCAGTTTATTCAGGCCTCTGGACAGGATTTAGTGTAGACTCTGATGTGTGCAGATTCCAGGGTTATCCTTCCTTTGATCGTGCTTTACCTATGGAAAAAAATCTCTGCAAACAATCCGCTTTTACTCATGTAAAATTAAAGCCATTTTTTTCTGCTTGAATAATACATTTGAGTGCTTCAATATAGAGTGCTGGCCTTTTATTTTTATATCCCATCTTTTTGCAATTTCCGCCTTTGGACCTATTTGAAACAGACTATAGTGTTTAAAAAAAAAATTTTAAAAAATCGAAGGAATTCTTTGTGTGCTGAGGTTTGTGTGGGGAAAGGTGGTGTGTACAATATTTTAAAGCTGCTTCTTTGAATTGCCTTACACATTCCACCCTGTGTCTGGCATGGGCTACCTCACATGGATCTTCTTCAAAGCATTCAGAAAGGTTCAGTCTGGAGAGAGAAGTACGGGATACCCAGCAATTGCTCTTCTAAGTCTTGATTTGTTTCAAAGCTACAATGTACAGGCAGTGTTACACAAGCCTGTGTGAAATTGTAGGTAAGAAAAAATTGTGCTAAATCTACTTAGTAGAGCTTGGGCTTCAGTCTTGAGCTTCTAGTGTGTGTTTTAGGGAGGCTACAGAGATGTATGGTATCAGTTGTCTTATCTACGGGTAAAATTATTTCTGTTTTGTCTAATGTGCTATTAAAGAATAAGGACCTTGCTACAGCCTTTGCTTCTCTTCTGTGGCCCATGAAATTCAATAGTAAAACTGTGCTCCCCAGCCTGATGAAGAAGCAGTAAAAGTAGTTTTACTTTTTATTCCTGATTCATGTATGCTGCAGTGCTGAATGCTTGCACAAAGGCATTTCGTTAATCTCTCCAGCTTATTCTGCACTAGAGTTGTGTAGAGTCTGAAATTATTGCACAACCTGATAATGAGCAGATTTTGAAAGATGGGCTCTGGAGTGAAGATTCTGTTGACAAGTCATGTATTTTCTTAATTAATAACATTTCATTATCAAGATGATGGTGTAGTAATGTGCCTAAAAATAAAACATTCAGAGTTTGTTGCAGTGTTAGGCAAATCACATACATTTCTAAAATAGCTGTATGTTATGAATGCATTTTCCAAAACCTGCACAGTAAGCTTTGCTTAAATTGCTGGTATACACTAAGAATGTGTAAAGAAAGATGTTTGAATGCAAGTTAAATAGAAGCTTACAGTTAATATCAAAATCAATGCAAACATGACAATTTCTTTTTAAGGAAATTTGGCTTTGTTAAAGGTGTAGTATGTAAATCTGAAGGAAATAATTGCAGAAAAAGCACTTCAAACAAAATAAGAACTACCTACTTTTCTCAAGGAAGTAATTTCTGTAAATTGTGGTATATATTGCGGCACAGGTGGTTCTGTGGTAGATCTGACACACCAGTTCTTGCAGTCTTTACTGGTACAAACTTTTGTTAAAGAAAGTACAGCCTTTGTCTGGACAAGAGCTAAAAGATCAGATAGTCTGATCCTGAAGATACTCAAACATATCCCTTTAGGTACTTTACCAGCTGTATTGGAAAAAAAACAGGGAACTGGAAAAAAAAATTATGCTTAAAATGTGTTAGATGGGGGAAAAAAAATATTAAATTAGTTGTAAAGATTTAACATACTTGCTTTTGGACATGGAAGAAGTTTTTCTTGTAGATAAGTAGTGCAGACATTTTCATCAAATCTGGTAGTCTCTTTTAGCTAATGATAAATTTCTGCAGTTTTGAAACAGTGCCTGGTTTCCCAGAATTAGATTAAATTCTTAGAAGTGGAAGTTGCGCAAGAGTCTCTTAAGAGGTGGTTTAGTTTCACATTTGGTATGATCATTTGTTGCAGATTATTTTCTCTTTCAGTTTTTTAGCTTTTGACTCTCACTCAGTATTCTATTTTAACATGCCACCACTACAGTTTTTAGTTTAAACATATGGACATCTGTAGATGGAGCTAATATAAATTGATGCAGAGTAATAAACCCCCCCAACAAAAAAAACTGCATTGGAGTAACTGTTTTACTCTTGATTTGTGTGGATCGAAGATTTCAGTCTTCTAATGTACTTTGGTTTGATATCCTACTAAAGGGCTGTATTTCAGAGTTGAGGCAGCTCTTCAGTAGAAGGTGTCTGGCAGAGAAGCTTGTTCATCGGACTACAGCTGCAAAGTTCTAGGTTGTTCATCAATCAGGAACAAAATGTGGAAGAGTGTGTGAGAATAGTGGCGATGACTTCCTGTGGTTTTTTTCCTCCCATGTACAAGTACTCCAAATACACTTTGCTAGACTTAACAAGGAAATATTTTAACAGAGCTTAATAGAAATGTATGAGCTAATAGCAGACCAGTAGATGTAGTTAAGATGGCTATACTTAAATAAAGTTGTGTAGTTGATTTTAGAATGATTTCTGGTTTCCACTATGTAGTTAAATTTTGGGTAATTTCTGTTAATAGGAAGTAATTTAATTAACCTGTAGTTTTAACAAGATTTTTTTTTTTTTTTTCAATTTTCAGGTAATTTATTAAATTTTTCTACCTTTTTTTTTTATTTCCACATGCTACCATTTTAGGTTGTTTAAAACTTTTTTTACCAAGACCAGGAGTTCATAGAAGTATGGTTAAGTATAAAGTTAATAAAATTAAAGGAATGAAAGCTTTAAACAAGCATGTAAGGCTTATTGATTAACTCAAATACATATTTACTAATATGTTTGAACCATGGTTTAAAGCTAATTCTTGTGGTTCCCTGTGTGTGAGTACTTACTAAGGGATGGACACTAACCATAATTCCTGTTTTGCATGTTTTATTGTCTTATTACAGCACTGTTTGGGGATGTTGGGAGGGAAGGTTTATTGCTACAAGAAGAGAATATTCTGATTAAAGTTCTAGTGAAAGTGTTGTCTAATCCTAACATGCATGGTAAATGTACATGCGGGAAATGAAATGTGACACTTTCATAGCAAGTTTGTCCTGTTTTACAAGTAGGGTAAAATATTTTAAGAGTATTCTATTAAAGATGGAAAATAAGCATTGGTAGAAGAGGAAGTCGGATGAAACTGCAAGTTATTTTAAAAGCTGGTGCAGATTTCTGCAGCCATCGCCTTACTTTCACTTTCCCGTACCTCAGTAGCAACCACTGATGTCAAGAATGATCCTGTTTACACCAGTAAAATCTTAAAAATGCTGCTTTCTGCACTGAGTAGAGGTTTTTAAAGAGCCTCCTTACCCCTTTTAAGCTTTATCGCAAGTGAAAAGCCAAGGCTGATACACTCAAGTGCTCAAGTAGTGCCATCCCTTCAAGGTGCATGGGCACTACAGTGATCACTATTTAAATTACAGTAAGGTAGATAAATAAAAGTAGTTGTATGCCCTTCTGTTGTATTTCAAATGAAGTATATACCTTGTCTTGGAATAATTCAGTATTTGCCACTTGGAAATAACCCTTTCCATGTAACTTTACATTTGCTTGTTGGTACTATATGGCACAGTTGCTTTTGAAATGGGCCTGTGTATTTCTAAACCAAATTGTAATTGAAATATTAATTTGTGCTGCTGTTGTAAATTGTTGCTAAAGTGATCCCAGATAGTTCGGTGGAAGAGACTCTCCCAGATACTTACATGTGTTTAATAAACTAGCTAATTCAATGTTTCAAACTTATAGAGATGTAAATGTAGAAAATGTTGGTTCCCCTCTTAGTCAGAGATTAAGCAAATCAGTGTTTTACAATGTGTATCTGGATGTTTACTGGAGACAGTAAGTTTCTGTGTCCAGTTTCAGTAGAGGATAAAAGACAAGAATTGCATTGTTTAATGCCCTCTTTAGAAATCTGAATTCAAGTTCTGTCAGCTCTAACATGGTAAAATAAAATGGTTATGGTTATGCAGTTCTAAACGTTCCAGAACTTTCTGGAAAAGTTAATCTTGCATTACCAATCCCTACCTGTGCAACAGGGCTTGAAGAAGTGGTGATGCCACACTTTTAATTCCTTCACTCAGTGAGAGGCTAAAGTACTGTGGAAAGCTGTCTTTGTTTCCTCTGCATCAGTGTGAATTTCTACCATCAGATAAATCGGTGGAGTATGATTTTAGGCATAGGGTCATACTGCTTCCTGTGCTTCACAGTCACCAGTTAGGGTGGTGTTCCTCGGCATGAAGAACAGAGAGCTCTAAAAGATACGTCCTTGAGCTGTCACCAGGGTCTCTCTTTTAACATTCCCTTTAACTAGATAAGAAGTCTCCTTTTGTCTGAAAGTACAAATAATTGGCATTGGGGTAGTGGTAGATGGAATGGTTTATCAAAAACTCTTAAGACTGTGTTTTAATGCTGAGGAGTAGGGGATTGATCAAGTGGTATTTTAAAGATACAATCCTGAGGAAATGATAATGAAGTAGTAATCTTGGGTCTGTCTTGACTCCTAGCCACCCTACATCATGTTGCAGTGCAGCAGAGATTATGTCTGTGCTATTTTTCCATACCATGAGGTACAAAGTGCAAGATCCCAGAAACGCCAGCAACGACCGGTTTGTTCTTTCAAAGGTAAAATCATAACTGTTATGCTGTACTGTTGCAGTCTGCTAGTGAAGAGCTATCTGTCTGTAAATTAAATTGACTTCTCTTCTTTGACTTCCGCGTGCTTATGCGTGCATCTGCACAGAAGTCTATTGGAAATACTTGAGAGCTTGGAGTTTGTCTACCTCAGAAAGACAAATAAAAGCTGATGAGATTAAGTTGTAACAATTCAAAAACAATTTACAATGTCTATATAACGTGTCTTGATAAGTCTTCACTACTTTAAGTTGTTCTAATAATAAATGTTATATTGTCTATAAAATATATCAAGAAATAGTAACATCTCTTTTATTTCAGCATAACCAATTTTCTAATGAGTAAGTTGCAGTTAGCTTTTGTGCTCTACTTGTTAAATGCAGCCATGTTGTTATGCCTGCAGTCACATCACAATGTGCACTAATTACTGTCAGCTTTCAGGGAGCATTATATGAAGTAGTTATGGTAGGATTAGTGGGGAGATGCATTCCTCCTGTGCCAATATGATATTAAAGTCAGTACTGCTTCTGAAGCCACTGTCATTCAGAAATCACATAAAACCACAATGCGGACTGACCGTTAGTGTTTCTATCCCCTTTTGCATTGTGCCCTGGCAAATCACAGGGACGTTTTGACCATATAACATAAAGGCAATTAAGGGGCCTTCAGAAAACATAGTGACGTAAAAAATGGCAGCTGAAGTACTCCAGTAAGGCAGATTCCATCCTCACATAGTGGCTTACAATAATGCTGTATAGCTGATGGTGTATGTCCTTGATTGGATATGACTGCTGCCACTTCTCATTGCCATTCTGAAATAAGTAATTGGATGAGAAGCAAGTAGCTAATGCTGAGGTGGTTAAAGCCATGATCGAGAGTTGCTTCTTCATCTTTGCTTTACCTCTCTGTAATTAATCAGGGTTTCTGCCCAGAGTTGCTAAATGGCTTCAAACCTCTGCATGCCTTTTTGACTCCTAATAAAAATCCATGGGTGGAAGATGACTCCTACTTTGCAGCTGTCCAGTTGGACCTGGCCACAAGGATCTGAGTGTATAAAGCTTAAAATTTTGCCTATTGTCACTCACTGCATCTTACCTTGAATGCACATGTATTGAACAAGTTCTGATAGGGTAACACTTGCTCATCCATCTGCTTACTGGTTTAGTGAGCAGTGCTGTGTTCTTGAAACTGGTACCTAAGCAAGTGGAATAGAAGTTTTTTATTTGACTACTGAAACTGCTTTTTGGAATTGGACCTGCATGGCTGAGAGACACCTTCTTACTCTTGAATGTTGATTGTCTTGAGGACATCCTCAAGAGCCCTTGAGAGTGCTGCATTCTTGCTGTCTTAACTGTAGTCAGCTATCTGGGGTACTCTGATCGGGGATATGGGATACTTAGAAACAAGCATCGGTGTGACAGTTGCATTGTAAAAGTGTTTTATAACTCCATCCCTTTTTAGTGGACATAAGAATTGATTCCAGGGTTTGTCAGCTTTGTAGAATTTTACCTTGATATTAGGATATTGTGAAACTTGTGCTTTGCTTAAAATTTGTTTCTCTCTAGGGGCATGCAGCACCTATTTTATATTCTGTTTGGGCAGAAGCTGGCTTTCTACAAGAAGCAGAATTACTGAACTTGAGGAAAATTGATTCTATCTTAGAAGGACACCCAGTACCAGTGAGTACTCATGAGCTTTGATGTAAGATGTTTTCTGTAAAACAAGAAGTTTATGTATTTTGCAGCAATTTTTGATTGCTAGCTGCAGTACAGGGAAACATAAAGGCTTATAAGAAGGACGATGATATCTATGGCTTCACAGCTGAATCAATGTCTGCATTTGAATGAGCAGTAAAATTGTTGCAGTAAAATTTCCCTACAGTCCTATATGTATTTTTTTTCCATTTTAAAAAGATTTATATTAAGTTCAGCATGGCTTTTCTCGTCCTTTAAGAAGCTGTGAGGTATTTCAAGAATTTATATCCAATTTTGTTACCTAATTGATCTTTCCATTCCAAGCTAGTTGTTTCAATTGATTTTTTTAATTTTTTTTTTTTTTTTAATACAAAATCATCAGTTCTTAACCGTTGATATCCCAGGCATAGCTGAGAAATTCCTGGGCCTTAGGTATTGTTCCCTCTCAGACAGCCTAGTTAGCTAGTGACACTCGTCATCAAGGTACATGCATTGCAGGGAAAGGAGGAGAACAGGGCAAGATTTGGAGTGACTTACACTGTACTGTTATGGCAGAGAAGCTGAATTTTGATATATGTTGAACCATCTTCTAGCACTGGAATTTAGTTAATCTGATTCTCAAGTGTAAAATAATTGTTGTCTTTTTGTTCTCAGAGACAAGCGTTCACTGATGTGGCTACTGGATCCCTTGGTCAGGGTCTTGGTGCTGCATGTGGAATGGCATACACTGGCAAATTCTTTGACAGAGCCAGGTAATTCCGTCTTCATATTTCATTATTATAGGCATTCAATGTGAATACTTTGTGAAAATAAATTATGTTCTTAATCAGGAAAAAAACCCACCTCCTTTTATTATATTCTGCGTTCACAAATTAATTTCAAATTTGAATTTTAAATGATAAATTGCGTGATGATTACAAAGGCATTGCCGGAGAAACTACTAAGGATTTAAAGATTAGCAAGAAATATCGTATAGGTGTGTTCCTTTTGTAACCTGACAGCATTGCAAGGAAGATGCAAACTAGGGGTAAATCTGTTCAAAGTCAGATGACAAATAATGGAGTACGTATGTCTAGATAAGGAAGTTATGGTCAATAATAGCACCATTTAATCATAAAGTAGAGCTTCAAAATGTTATTCGAAAGGCACTCGACTCCATAGAGACAAAAATGACTGCTTCTGCCATTTGTTTTGTGGATAAGAAAAGTAGATGTCTAAAGGCAAATCTGTATGAGGAGGAAAATAGCCTGATGTTGTTGATATATTTTATGTGACAGTTCTAGTACATTTGAGCATAGGCTGCCCAGTTAATGCGTCCTACAGTTCACTAGCTTGAAATAATTTCTGTGAAAGATGACTTGCTGATCTTAATTGAGTTTAGCAGATGCTACGTGTGGAAAACAGCTAACCAATGCTTACATGACAGAAGAAAAAGGTGGTCTTGCATGCAGTACTGGGGAGCAGCTTATGTGGAAGGGGTTCAGATTTAGCGGGTGGGATTCAGATCAAAAATCTGTTATAGCTTAAGGTCTAGTAAAAAAAGATTATGTAACAGCCATCTTGATTATTTTGTTTTAAAAATACATTTGAAGCTAATCTACTGTTCTTTTACAATTTTTAATAGGTAATAAAGATTTATAAAGCTTTGTCATTCAGAAAAATAGAGTGGTAATAAAACAAAAATACAGCGGCTGAATCCTGCAGAGATCAGACAGTACTCTTGCTAACTGAGTTTTACCTAAGTAAAAAGCTTCAGTCTTTGGAGAAGTAGTCTACAAAGTCACGTCATGCTCGTTATCTTCTTCCTGAATTCTGGATTTAATCCATAGTTGAGTTCATCCCCAATGTATAGTTCCTGAAATTAAGTTATTGATCATCTTTCCAGGGAGTATATGGTAGGAATGAGGAAGTAGATAGTAACCTTTCATGCATTGTTAGTGATCTTGCTGAGTCACAGTGACAGTGTTTAATGGCCCTGTTCGTTCAAGCCTTGCAACACGAGGCTTAAGACCTGATTTTTTTGAGACAAAGGTTTGAGTACAGTATTTCTCATCTTATTTTTTTCATGTGTAACAGCTCAAAAGCATTTTAATTTAATTTGTCTAAGATTATGCGAGGTTATCTGAGGTGAATGCACTGAGCAATGGACGTTGAGTCTGAGATAGAAAAAGCAGTGAATTGTTGCTATGAGTGTATTTATTTATTTATTTGCTATTTATTTATTTCTTCTAGCTATCGAGTGTATTGTATGCTTGGAGATGGAGAGTTATCTGAAGGCTCTGTTTGGGAGGCAATGGCCTTTGCTGGGTTTTACAAGCTTGATAATCTCGTTGCTATAATTGATGTTAACCGGCTTGGACAAAGTGAGCCTACCCCTCTGCAGCACCGAGTTGAAGTTTACCAGAAACGCTGTGAAGCCTTTGGGTATGTGATTGGAAGCTCAGTATAGTCTCCCATTTGAAACTGTGTTGCATTTGCTTTTCAGAATTTTTCAAATTATCTTTCAGCTTTAAAGGATACCGTCACCAAGAAAGATGATCTTTCATAGTGCCTGGTATTCACTGTCTTTATTGGTACAGCAGGAATATTAAAAGTGACAGAATTTTTTGTTTAGAGCAAGAGTAAAAGGACTACTCAGATGAATTTGTTAGAGGATCTTAAAGCAGTTTTTATTACATTAAATACAGATTTTATAACTGTTTGTGTGACCAAATGTACTGTTACAGTAGATCAGGAAAAAAGGGCATGGAAATCATTACTCAAAAGAGAATTCTGTGTGTATTTGCTCTCATTTAGTTTAGAAATGTGTATGTCTATGTAGATGTGAAAATCCATGGTAAAAAAAACCTGTCAGTTACAATAGCAGCCATGCAGGTTATGATGGAGTATTTTTAATACTTTAATCAACTTTCATTGTCGGTTTTTAAATTGATTTCTAGATGTTTGATTTGCTCTTGTGATTAAAAATGGCTGATAGATTTGAAGAAATGTAGGATGACTTAGGTATCTGTGGGCTGTGAATTTTGCTCGTAGCTATTAGTCCTTCTCTGACTCATTTTGCGTTATAAAAAAGCGACCATGATATTTTATAATCGCAAATGAGTGCCAGTTCATGTTTCTGGCATACTTTGAGTCTCTTAAAAAGGCACTGCATTGGAATGAAATTAGTATTTGTTATTGTTATTGCTAACTACCAGAGAATGTCACATGCTAAAACCCTTTAGAAACAGTTGATCTCTTTGTGTTCTTAGCTGGCATGCTATCATCGTTGATGGCCACAGTGTGGAGGAACTTTGCAAAGCCTTTGGCCAGGCCAAACATCAGCCAACAGCTATCATTGCAAAGACTTTTAAAGGCAAAGGCATATCAGGTAATAAAACATCTATTGCTTTGCATACACTTGTGTATAGTAATAAGTACATAGTGCTGCAATAAAGGTGCAATCATTAAAAAAAATAGAAGTTTAATATTTCATACATAGGAAAAGGTGGGTTTTGTTTTTTTTTACTTGATCATACTGCCATATAATCTGAAAACTCAGAATTTCACCCTATTGTTTTTAACTTTGTTGCCTTTTCTTATGGAGGACATTAGATTGATACATCATTGGAAGCAGGCAAAGATATGGCTCTCAGTTCTTCACCTTGTCCAGCCAGGTGCACTTCCACGTTGACTGAGCTTTTACAGTTGCAGAGTAGGATTTCCTTTGCTGTCAGCTGTACTTGAGTTGTTACTCTTTAAAAAGTTTTTTCTAGTCTGGAAGATGGGCGGGGGCACGGGGGAACATTGGCCCAGATGACTTGATCTTGAAAATTGCCTTGTCAGAAGAGAACAACCTTCTTGGCTTGCTTTTGACCCCTAGACTCACAGAGACTACTCTGAGAAGGGCGTAACTTTGTCACAGAAGCTCCATGCTCCCTGTATTGCAGATAACTGGGTCTGGTTGTTAGCAGCCAGGCAGTATAAATGTAGGTAAATCAAGGAGGGATGCCACATTTACAGTTTTAACAAAGCTGTGTGAGATGTGGTACATCAGCTACCTGGTCATACTGCAGGTTATTTCATGTGAGCTGATGTGTAATTCATCGAGATACAGGATACAGTAGTCCACAGAAATTATTTCATAGATTAGCAGCTATTTGAATTGTGGAGTTCATGGTGCCTCTAGGATCCTTTTGTAGTTTTCACGTGGTTTGAAACTTACGTAAATGTCATTGTCTAGGGGACAGATGTACACCTACACATTTGAGCAACAGCATGCAGAAAGTCTTTCAAATGCTTTATACTGCTCAGTAGTGTTAAGAAAATGAATTTGGCTCTTGCGTGTGAGATGCGTGCTGGCTACTGAGCATTGTATCCATAGAATGGAGTAAATGCATATTCAGTGTGTCAGGGTTGCCGTGATTCTGTTCAGCTACAGCTTTTAGCACCACTCTGTGAATTTGTCTTTCTAACCAGATAAATATTAATAACAGGAGTGAATATCTTCAATCCTTTTCATTGCCTGAGCAAGCAAAGTTAATTATTCTTAGAGACTTACTCAGTGAAAAGCAGCATATCAGCCAAAGAGGTAATTTTGCTGTTAGTGCCGGGTGCACAAAGAGAAGAGTCATCAGAAGCTGTTGAAATAAAGTTGTAAAACTTCAGGTCTTGTTTGAATTAGACAACTTGCTGTTGTTTGAAACTTAGCTGAGTTTGTTTATTTAGGCTTAACTGAAATTTCTTATTAACTGTTCACGCTGATTTAATGTTTGTTTCTTGCCACACTTATGGACCAGGTCCTTTAGGTGCCAATTTAAAATCAATTTAAGTAGAAGATGCTACTTACGCTAGTTAGTAATATATGGAATTTGACTGTTTCTCATATATATTTAAACATGTCTGTCTTTGTGCAGTTGAATACTCTTGTAATTGTTTACAGTGGGAATAATAAGGAAGTTCTTCCTTGGAAGACTCTAGTAGACTGTCATACTCCACTGCACTTTTATTTGGGTAAAATCTGCAGCTAAAAATTTAAATAGCTTAAATATTTTTCTTATTTGTAATATAATTTTAAATACGCAGGTGTTGAAGATAAGGAAAGCTGGCATGGAAAGCCCCTTCCAAAAAACATGGCTGAGCAAATCATTCAAGAAATAGATGATAAAATCCAAAATAGGAAAAAGCTTTCTCCAGCCCTCCCAGAAGAAGATGCACCTGTAGTAAATATTAGAAACATTAAGATGCCATCTCCACCAACTTACAAAGTGGGAGAAAAGGTATTCCCTTTTTCACTGTTTGTCAGGTATCTTCAAAGTGTGAGGACTGTTTAATGGGTGGCAGGAAGGTTTGTGTTATCCGTTGCCCACCTCTTCTCTCCGATTTTGGCTTTGTGGTGTGACACACAGACATTCAACTCTCTGGATATTAAAAGGATATATTAAAATAAAAAGGCTTAAATCACTCTTCTTCATTTCATGATGGTTATCAGTTATCCAAACTATTTTATGTGTATTTAAAATCAAAGAAACTTCACGATGTTCAGTGAATTTCCATGCATGGAAACCAAGGTTTGTCTGATTTCAGCACAGAGGTGTGTCCTGATGCCTCACTGTTTTTCTTTTTTTTTGTTTGCTCTTCCACGTGTCGCTGTTCTCATACGTACTTTTGATACTGCTAACACGTAAAATGTTTTTTGTTGTGTTTTGGGGTTTTTTTTAATTATAAGTGAATACACTCGTGGAAAAACAAGAAAAGGGGAGGGGGGCAAAAGCTTCTAGAAGCAGAAAGTTATAACAGTACTGCTATGTTTTTCTTTTCCTAGTGGGCTACTCGCAAAGCTTACGGTGTTGCACTTGCAAAACTGGGCCATGCTAATGATCGAGTGATTGCTTTGGATGGAGACACAAAGAACTCTACCTTCTCGGAGCTTTTTAAGAAGGAACATCCCAGTCGCTACATTGAATGCTACATTGCTGAACAGAACATGGTAACTGGTCTCTTGGTTTTATGAAATACTGGTATTACACAGCAAGATCTGAGACCATTCAGTCTGAGTCTTCAGAAAGTGGGGTTTTCATATTTGCTTTTCGCATGCATATTCATGGATATTTAATCAGACTTCCTCACTTCTTAGGGAAAAAAAATGCTATGGCAAAAGCTTACAAATATAATAAAGCAGGAGTACTTCTGATAATCTTTCCTAAATCCCTCTCTTTTTTCTTTCTATTTTTGTGGTCGCGTGTTCTGCACTTCAGCAGAACACAAGGAGATGGCCACTTGTAAACAACAGCAGTACTTTCTACAGTGTAATTGGTAAAGATGTAATTCTGAAAGTCTTTTTAGGGTTGGTTGTGTGATTTTTTTTCTTCACAGAAAATGCAATTTCACAATGTGATAATGAATTCTACACTATACTGACCTAAAATGATGAGAAGAGAGAAAGAGTTAATAAATTTAGCCTGATGACATGACATTTGTACAGAAAGGACTAAGATAATTTGGTAACTCATCTGTTTGACAGTCTTCAGTTGCCACATGTATGGGTTCACTGAAGCAAGTGAAATTAAAGACAAATTTAGGCAGAAATTTGTTGTTGTCTTTAATGACTTATAACCAATGAACCTATGGACTGTCTCTTGCAAATTTTATACTAGGGCAGTTTCATAAGCACGAGTCAGGCATTTTGGGTTTACATCAGCTTAGGAGAAATTTGCCATGAAGAGCAGACCAATTTCTGTGTAAAATAAATGTATGAGGTAATTGTAGCAATAAGCAATCTAAGGACCTTGTTCTAATTTCCATCTTGCTGAAGAAGGGCCCTTTTAGTAAATACCAGTGCAAATAACGCAGGTAAATCCATTCCCACTTAGTAATGGTAATTTTTGTCTTCTGGAGATAATAAAACCATGCCCTTTGGACTGAAAGTGTAAGCCTTTGATCCGGGAGAAGAAAGGGAGATAAGTCTTAAAACTCTGCGAATGGCTGTTGATGAAGAAAAGAAGCTGCCAGTAAGGATCAACAATAACAGATAGCAGTTGAGGGAAGGAGCAGAGGAGATGGTGGAGGATAGATACTGGGTGAGTGAGTTGCCTCCTTTTTTGGAAAGGCCAACAAGTAGAAGCAGGACTGGACAGAGATTTTTAATCTGCATTGAGAGCTTCTTGATAAAGTTTTACAGTAGGAAGTCCTACAGATGATCTCTTGGAAACAATCAATAAAGGAGGAATTTACTGTTCCTGTACAATTTCCCTCTTTGCAGGTGAGCATTGCAGTCGGTTGTACCACTCGTGACAGAACAGTTGCTTTTGCCAGCACCTTTGCTACCTTCTTCACGCGGGCGTTTGACCAGATCCGTATGGCTGCCATCTCCGAGAGTAACATCAATCTCTGTGGGTCGCACTGCGGTGTTTCCATTGGTAAGGGCAGCCTTGACTTATTTATCATCAGTTCCCATCCATTTAGGGATAAGTGTCTAGCAGTCAAACTGATAATGCTTTGTGGAGACAACCGGTAATATAGCTGTGACAGTATAGAAGTGGCACCGTTTATACGAATAACTCATATTTGTAATTCACTTTTATCAGGCGTATTGTTGTATTTAGAATGAGAAAGATTTCAAGCCTTCATCAGCTTATGTGCTTTTTTCCTCTTTTATCAGTTTGGTCTGATTAAAAATAGGACTTTTCCCTACAAACCTTTCTACTTCACAAGTATAGAGCAATATAAAGGGATTGGATTGAAAGTGAGGAGCTTAGGTTCCTTTCCGTCTTTGCAGTTGACGTCCTCTGTGCTAAGAATAGCCATGTGCTTACTGTACCTTTGTTTCTCAGTTCCTAAAATGAGAAATTATTCTTGCACAGATGCTCTTGTTCACCAATCTCAAAAACACTTTGCAAGAGATAATTATTTTTGTTTTATTATGCCTTTGAAGATCACAGATTAGAAATAATTGCTTCAACTTATCGAGGTATATATTACTACTAGAGTAGTTACTGTGTTGATTAAAAAACCTCAAACCTCAAAGTACTAATGAAACATGAACTGCAAAGCTGTTGTGTAATTCAGGAAACCGGCAATACTTCTCTGGTCTTTACTTCCCTTCATAACTGTTCGGTACATGTCTGATCATATTGGGGTTTGATTTTGGTTTGAGGGAGGAAGGGAGTTTTGTTTTGTTTTTTTTTAATGAAATGCGTGTACATCAGCATGAAAACAGGAGCAGACTTGCATACCAAGAAGGGAAATGCCAGTAGACATTCGTGCTTGAAGAACTACTAGGTATTTATGGGGGTTTGGAGAAGAGAGAGCTGACAGGAGTAGTAAATTAAGACTCTCTGCACACATCAGGTTTTCAGCTGATTTAATAGTTTTGGCTGGTGCTATGGTTTGGAGGAGGGTTAGATTTTTTTGCTTAAAGCAAAATAGTTAGTTTGATCTGTAATATTGGTAAAGCTTTAAAGGTGCTTCATAAACTCATCAGAACCTCAAGCTTAACTTGCAGCGGTATAGAGAATTCTTTAGTAGTAAAGACTAAGTAGAGTATATCAGATTATGGCTTCTGTATGTCATTAAGGGAGGTGTTCTGTTACAAACCACCTCTTAAAATCAGTCCTCCCACCAAAACATCTAATGAAACATTAAATATGTTTTCAAGCTCATAAGAGAATAATGGAAAATCTGTATTTTCCAAATTGAACATATAGAAAAAGAAATCATAGTGTACATGTGTCAAAAGTAGAAATATTGGTTGTTGAGACAACAAGTTTTATGTTCTAGTTATTTGATGCTGTTCATATTAAGCACTCACATTTTTTAATTAATCTATAAATGTAGGTTTTGCAGACAAAACTTGAAGTTACTCTCTTTTGATCTACACTACTCTAAACCCACGTAAATCAGGATTTCTATAAAGATGCACTTGAGGCCAAACTTAACTTAGTGCTAATCTGTAAATTACCAGTATAAACTGTGGGTGCTGGTATTATTGGCACCACATTAGCAAAAGTAGGACAAATATGAGTACTCTCTCTACCTTGGGCAACGTTCTGATTCAGGTACCTGTTAATTTTGTTCTTCGTAATTTCACTTTTCTGCTATGTATACATTGTTAGGGTGCATTTTAGAAAGGAGAATGCCCACTGACATCTCACTCATTCAGTCAGAGTGCATACAGGTTTAGGAGCTGTGATGTTGAGAATTTTTTTCATGTCATGACTGAAAGCCGAGATGCTCTCTTCTCCTGGTTCATGTTTACTTTATTAGTAATATATAGTGGCAGAGTCCAATGATTGAGTCTTCAGAGTTTTGTACTGCTGTTATGAAAATACTCTACTTCCTCGTGAACTCGTCCTTCTTGAGTAACAGGTAGTGGATGCATGTGGAAAGGCTTATTGCCCTGCTTCTGCTCTGCAGGCTGTGACACGACTGGATTCAGAACTCTTTGCCGGGTTAGTTTGGAACAGGGCCATTCCCAAAGCACCGTTACATAACGTCACTGAGGGCGGGTGGTGTTGTGGTTGTTTCTTTAACTATGGAAAATCATGGCATCCAGCGCATGTGCTGGCTAACGATTCTTTTTATAGATCTGCACTTATGCCATAAGGCACCTGAGTTATTAAATTAACAACACAAATGCCCTGTTGCTCTTTTAAAGACTTTTTATAGTGTTGAGAAAAACATCCCCTTCATTTAATCTTGAAGTGGGATGAAGAATTTGAGAGTAGTTGTACCAAGTGCAGTCTCCATGTGTGATGGAACACATGCAGTTCTCCTTTGACGTTTCCAGCAGTTTAAATCTAAAGCAGCACTCTTGACAAGTATAAATTCTGCTTGTGCAGCCTCAGTACACGTCAGTTTGAAGATACTCAGATATCTTGTGACCCCCTTTCTGTATCTGTACCCTTCCTACTTTGGTTGTCTTCCTTTTGTGTTTTATTGTTGTACTTTATTTTCTATTTTTATCTTTTTAACTCCAATTCTCTTTCTTTTTAGTCTCTTTCTATCTTTATTTACTGTTTAGATGGTTCCAAGTTTAAGGAGAAGATGATTCTTTTCTCAAGCAGGTAGACTTGCATGTCCTGTGTGTGCCTGATTATATACTTTTTTTTTTTCTGGTTAACATTGAACCTCACTGCTATATTGAGTGATGGTCAAAAATGTGCACTTACTCTTTTGTAACCCTGGTTTGATTCTTTTAGGTGAGGATGGGCCATCTCAGATGGGACTGGAGGATCTGAGCATGTTCCGGGCTATTCCCACTGCCACTGTGTTTTACCCTAGTGATGCTGTAGCCACTGAAAAAGCAGTGGAAATAGCTGCCAACACCAAGGTTTGCATCATGATATTTCCAAGCCAGGGAATAAGGGGTTTTTTTGTACTACAGTTGTTGCTTCTGGCATGTTTCTTGCATGTCTCTACCCACATAAATTCTTTCAAAGACTCCAGTGTAGCAGTGGGATGTTTTCTTTGCATGGAAAGGTTGCAGACATACTTTACAGGCTCATGCAGAATGAACAGTCTGGAATGCTGTGGGCAGATTTGGGGAGATGTAAATGATTACACAGTGATTGCAGTTCGGGTCTGAATTGGCTCAGAAATAAGGGTGAATATAACTCTTGTTGGTCTTTAGCAAACTTTCAGAGAGTACGCTCCTAGTGTGATATCTCTGGGGTCGAAACTGAAGCTGCATGTTGAAAGATAAATTCATCTTGAGGATTTTGGTCAAGTGCCTGTATGTGAAGGATCAGGAGTCAGGTCTTCTATTAGTCGAAGACAGTCTACATCTTCTGGAGATAATGAGAGCTGGTGCTTGTGCTGGTTGACAGTCTCGCTGGTCATCTTTTGCTCCTCTGTTGCCAATGATGGATTGCAGTTAACTTGGACTGTGGCTGAAGTTGACTAAGACTTGCCATGTGGCTGTGACAGTTTCTGATGTATCTTACCTTCAGCTAACTGGGCTTAGTAATGGTCAAATATCATTGACAGCATTGGGTCGGATCATCTCCTTGATTGGTACTTCTTTTGGCTGCCATAGGAGTTCACCTTGAGGAAGGAGCAAATAATTGAAAAGTTTCAGTCTTGCTAGTGCAGCTTTTAAGTGAAGGAGTGTGAAAACTCAGTATGTAATAAATGTGATGAGTGGTTTGTGAAACAAAAGATGGGGGTGGAGAGGGAGAGCTTATATTTAAGTACTGGTTTGTTAATTCTTTTCTAAGGACATCTGAACATTAACTGATGGAAAGCATTCTTCCTTGCTTTCAGCTGAGTATTTCTTCTTTTGCTTTAAAGCTGTTAGAGTAAAATTTGCACATGTATGGCAAAGTTCTAAGATTCTAATTAACTCGATTCTCCATTTCCACAAGAGAACAAAAGAGAAACAGAGAAATCAGAAAGGAAAGTAGAGAAATCAGAAAGGAAATAAGAAGTGTTCTGGAAAAGGTTAACTCTATTGTAATGTCTGAAACAACCAGCTATTGCAAAAGGTCTAATGTGAATTGGGGGCAAGGGGGGAGTTTACTCAGTAGAACCAGAGAGAACATACAAGGGTGAAAACCAGACAAATAGAAAAAGTAGTTTTGCTGTATTTTTTTTTATAAGATGTAAAAACTGGAATGTCAACACCTTTCTGGTTTTGTAACTTATAACATGTTTACTTCGGAAACAGGGCATTTGTTTCATAAGAACTAGTCGTCCTGAAAATCCTGTCATTTACAACAACAATGAGGACTTCCATATTGGACAGGCAAAGGTAAATATTGCCCAGATAAACAGAATCAGAAAAATATGCAAAGTTCCTCTTGTAAAAGCCCTTTTCCCTTTAAAGCATTCCAATGCCAAATATTTGATCTTTTGAACAACAAATCTCCAGAAATCTTAGAAGTATCCGTAAGATTTATTGTTAAAAATACGTGGAAACATTTTCTTGCAGGTGGTTCTGAAGAGTAAGGATGACCAAGTGACTGTGATTGGAGCAGGAGTCACTCTGCATGAGGCTCTGGCTGCAGCAGAGCAGCTGAGAAAAGGTGATCAGATTATGAGGGGTTGATTTTTATATTTTTTTTTTCCCCTTTTTATCATATAACACAGCAAAGAAATCAATACCACTCAGCCTAACTACTCACCCTTTGTACTGGTAAACATTAATTAAAATGTTACAGGCAGCTAGTCACCTGTTAAGCTGATACAGTGCAACATAGTATATATCTGCCAATTTTGCCTAATTGGGTGGGTTTTAGTTACCTTAGCAGCATTAGTAGCCATGAAAATTGCCAAACTGATCAGATCAAAGTCTCCTTAGAATTGCTGATCTGTCTGAAAGTGCCCTGCAGGCAGAATCTTAGGGGAGGTGTGTAAAAAGCAGGAGCGCTCCTTCCCTGGCTTGTTGTCTGGGACGGCTAGGGTACCAAGACAATAAAATGCAATCAGACTGGGCCAGTTAACAAAATACAGCTTGTCAGCTGAGCCAGGCAATCGTGTGTGCTCTTACACAGTGCTGTGGATAGGCAGTACCTTTACGTAGATACGGTTCACTGCTAACTTGGGCTTTTTGAATGAGTGTATCAACTTCTAACTAGCGTGGGAGGCAATAATTCTATGGCAGTGCTGAAATGCACTGACATTTCACAGCCAAGATAAAAATCCTTCAATGAAAAAAGAAGAGAAATAAACCATCAAAAATCCATCTGTGAGTCAGTAGCCTACACCCAGGAGGAGATTACAAATTGTAAGAGATAATATAATTAATTCTGCCTGTGGCTTATGGGTAGCTTTGTATGCTGTATCTAGGTGGACAGATATTTTTGTCATGACCTTGAGCCATCAGACTTAGGACTTCCTGAAAGTTGTATTTTCAGAACGATTGTTATTTTTCTGCATTTACCATGCTTTGCGATACTCTGCTGATCTTGAAGTGTGAATAAGCAGCTATGGAGAGGTAATCCCTTAGTGCTGAGCTAGTGTCTAATACCTGAAATATATTGGCCACTAAAGAGCCTTCAGTCACAAACCACTCAACAAACAGGGCTTCTTTATGTATGATAAGAGTTGACTCAGTGTTCAGCTAGCCAAGATCAGAAAAAACCTCATGTAATTTGCTGTTCTTTATAAACAGTTGCCATTTGTATGTAGCTTTAAAAAGCAATGTGGGCCTGCCTTGTGATGGTGGGAAGAATTCTGGTTTTGGTGCCAGCCTTAAGTGCACCACGATCAGGGCAGAGGCAGTTCAAACAGGCATGCCTGATAGGTGGGCAGCCTGCGATCAAGAATTTGGAATGCCTAAGGCTGAAGAAGCAGGAGGAAATTGTGCTTGGCTTGATAATAAAGTTAAAGGTAGAATAAGGGTCTGGGGAAAAAAATTCTGACTGACAGTCTGAGTAAGAAGGATTTCTTGGTGACTAGATTCCGCTCTTAGCTGTGAGAAGGCCATTTAGATTACTGTTTTGCTGACAGGCACTGCTAATGACCTTGACTCACTTATCCAAGGCTTTTCTACCTCAAGAGTTTCGTCTGTGGAATCGATGGATATTACTATCACAAGGTGCATGAAGAAAGAATACATACAAAAGTTAGGGTTGGTTAGGTTCTGTGGTAGACAAGCCGTAAGTACAGATACCAGGGAGTTAGCATAGACGGTTTTCATAATGGCTCTAGAAGATCGCAGGGGCTGCCTGTACCACTTCTATTGTCTTGCACTCTACAAATTCATATTGCAAATAATTTAATTCTGTTTCTGCAGAAAAAATCTTCATCCGTGTGATTGATCCCTTCACTATAAAGCCCCTGGATAAGAAGACAATACTTGACAATGCAAGAGTGACCAAAGGCAGAATCATCACTGTTGAGGATCATTACCATGAAGGTGAGCTGGGTCCAGGTCATAGCCCACACAGTTGTTCCTCAGAAGTTGGAAGCTCACAGCTTCTCCTGACCTGAGAGAGAAGTATGGGACCTGATGCTGCCTTCAGTTAAAGCAAAAGAGAACTTTTAGCCTTTTTCATTGCTGTTATGATTGTAAGATAACACTGAGGGCTGAAAGTTTCCTAAGATAATAAGTTAATCAGAACTGCCTTTCCAATTAACTTAGCCTTGTGTGCCCATCTGTATGCTTGGTTCAAGTGAAGTCTTAATTCATTTGTTCCCGGTGAGACTGCAAATTCTTGCTGTGGTGCAGTGATTCTGCACAGAATGGTCAGAGAATGGCTTTGCAGCAGCTGCACTGCAGTTTGTTAAGTTGCAAGACAGACCATTGCTGTGCAGATTTCTTAAGTTTTCCCTGTGTCCAAAAGCTTGATTCCAGGTTGCTTGAAATCGGCTTTGATAGTTTCCACAGTCACTCTGGGATAAACTCCTCTCTCTTTCTTCTCCACTACTATGAAAGAGTAGAGTAGGGCCTGTGAAGAGCCAGAGCACTTCACATTCTCACTCAACTCTTTTTATTCTTTCATTTCACCTGCTTACAGGCAGTTTCAGAGTCTGCTGGTATATGGTAGGATTCTTATGCTGAGGGTAAAGAGTGCACGATGCACGCAAGAAGGAATTTCTAAAATTACTCCCAAGTAAATCTTCAGATAAAATGCTTCTTGGGAGAAGCCGAGTAGTCTCTATAAGACTCCCCCAGCTTCTGTGCCAGGATTTTATTTAGAATCATAGAATCATTTAGGTTGTAAGAGACCCTGAAGACCATTGACTCCAACTGTTAACCTAGCACTACCAAGTCCACCACTAAACCTTGTCCCTAAGTGCCACATCTACACATCTTTTGAATACCTCCAGGGATGCTGAGCTCCCTGGGCGGCCTGTTCTAATGCTTGATAACTGTTCTGGTGAACAATTTTTTCCTAATATCCAGTCTAAACCTCCCCTGGCACAACTTCAGGCTGTTTCCTCTTGTCCTGTCACTTGCTACTTGGGAGAGGAGACTGACACCTTGCTTTCAGGGAGTTGTAGAGAGCAATAAGGTCTCCCCTGAGCTTCCTTTTCGCCAGGCTAAACCACCCCAGTTCCCTCAGCCATTCCTCAAAGGACTTGTATCTAGACCTTTCACCAGCTTCCTTGCTCTTCTTTGGACACACTGCAGCACCTCAATGTCTGTCTTGTAGTGAGGGGCCCAAAACTGAGCACAGTATTTGAAGTATGGCCTCACCAGTGCCAAGTACAGGGGCACAGTCACTTTCCTACTCCTGCTGGCCATGCTGTTCCTGATAAAAGCCAGGATGCTGTTGGCCCTCTTGGCCACCTGAGCACACTGCTGGCTCATATTTAGCCAGCTGTTGACCAACACCCCCATGTTCAAAAAATGTGTAGATCTGGCACTTTGGGACATGGTTTAGTAAGCACGGTGGTGTTGGGTTGACGGTTGGACTTGATGATCTTAGAGGTCTTTTCCAACCATAATGATTCTGTGATCCCCTCATCCAGATTGTTGGTGAAGGTATTAAACCAAACTGGCCCCAATACTGAGCCCAGGGGAACACCATTTGTGACCAGCTGGCAAATGGGGTTAACTCCATAATCTGCTGCCGCTTGCTCTCTGATGCGTCTTGTTTGCAGAGGTTTTCAGAGGCTTGCCTGTGCAAACATGTCCTGTGAAGATTAGACTGTGTGCAAACAGAGCAGCTGCTTGGAATTGCATGTCAGGCTTGCTGCTGCCGGGGGAGATGGAGAAATTGACAGAGGGGCAGCTGTGAACTATGGCATTAGTACATACCATAGATATCTACTAACAGAAATCAGTAGATGTAATTATGAGAATGTTTAACCTGCTTTAAGGGGAGCATCACTCTTGCCAGATACCTGAAGTGAGCTGGTATTGCCGTAAGTGCTGGTTACACCATACTTTTATTCCATACCTAGGGATGGTGATAGCACCACTGAGCCTCATAATTTTCTAGCTTCTTTCAACTCTGGACAAATACTTTACTGCAGATTTGCAAGGTGGCAAAACCATGCTCTGAGGTGATGAACATGTGATTTAAACTGGCGCAACTTTCTCTGTGATGCAATCAAGGATGGTCAGGGTGTACACTCATCACAAGCCTGAATGCATTGCAAGCCCACGTCAGGTTGATCTTACCAGCCATATTCATGGAGGTGCCTCTGGCTGGAGGCTAAGTTTGACTGGTTAAATCACACCATGCCTGGAGCTGTGAAAATCCCTGTGTTCCTGGATACACTCTAACTGAAGTGCGGTACCAAGGTTTGTCTGCTTCCAGTGTCTCTTGCCACCATGCAGTTCCTATTGCACCCTTTGTCCCTGTGGCTCATAGTGATTCAGTCTGAGCTGAGCTCTAAGCAAAGGTTGTGAATGTATTACATAACTGAGAGAGGTGCCTAGTGGCACGTACAGGCATCGTGAAAAAATGGAGCTCTTAAATGCTGTTCACATTGGTGGGAATTAAGACTTTCAGCTCATTAAGTATACTTGTATTTACAAGTTAAATGTTTCCCTGTTAAAACATGAAGATGTATCTTGTGTTTGACTTTTTTTTTTTTTTCATAGGTGGCATTGGAGAAGCAGTGTGCGCTGCAGTAGTGGGTGAGCCTGGTATCACAGTCAGTCGCTTGGCTGTATCTCATGTACCACGCAGCGGGAAATCAGCTGAGCTCCTGAAGATGTTTGGCATTGACAAAGATGCCATTGTGCAAGCTGTTAAGGTGGCAGTGTCCAAATCAAGAAATGCGGAGTAGTTTGGAGCATCTTGTGCTGTGTTCAGAGAAGTACTGGAAGTTTAAGGCAGGCAAAAGTGCTTTATGTAGAGAGATCTAATAAAAATACCAGCTTAACCTTCTGGTTTTCAATCTCTTTTTTTTTTTTTTTTTTCCTCTGTGGGGCTTTGTGCAGTGGTGTAACACCTGAATGTTCAGTCATTGAAAAACCTTCAGATTATTTAACAATTTGTGGGTGGCAGCCCTTTGCCTGCCTGCTGCGTAGCAGGAGCTTTTTATGCTTTGCGACTAACCTTCCGTACTGTGAGCTCTAGCGTGGGAGTGGTTGGATGTTCACTGAAGGTCTGAGTGGGCTGTGCTTCAGCAGGGAAATAGATGTTGAGCATTGTAGCGTAGAGTGAATCAAGTAACTTCTGTTCAATATTTGGTCCAACTTACTGCTGATTTAAATCCTGTCTTGAAGGGAGTTTGGTGAAAACAGAGTTCTTCCCTTGCCGCAAGAAGCATTCACCAGCCCCTCTCCTGGACAGGGATGTTAGGCATTGGATAGTGAAAACCAGGAACATGTATTGCATGAGGAGGGTTGCCAGTGTCTTTGCTTCAGTTCCTCCTCTCTGTGGTGCCCCCCAGCCATTTAAAACCAAAGACCAAGAAGGAAGCATGCTGTGTGCTGGATAATGTTGAAGTGCAAGGAGATGCACAAGGTCCTGAGGAGCCAACAGGGGGAGGTGGAGGCCTAGCAGAGCCATGGGCTCAGAGGGACTTGCTGCACTTGCAGAATGGTAGCTTCATGAGCACCATCTCATTTAAGGAGGTTGAAACTCTTCTTAGGAACTCATACCATATTTTTGAGTGCTTGGCCAATGCTGCAGCAAGGGTGATACGTGAGACCAGAATGAGAGCGTTGCTGTTGGGCAAGAGGCAGAAGTGTTGAAAATGCTGGGATGGACCCAAGAGGGATCTGAAAGAACAGCAGGAAATTCCCAGATGCCTAAGAAGATGCGGCTGAATGTGTAAGTTGATTTTTTTGCATAGAATTTACTCTTTTCATATGAGTTGCTCTAAGTTAGGTGAGCTGTTCTCACATGATGGGTTCCACTGGGTGAATGTTAAATGTTTTACTTATTTTACCCTTAAGCAACTTCTGTTTAAAAAAAAATATAATAATTAATTTTGATTGCAGACTCCCAAATTTGAAAACATACTTAGTACTAGAATATGTTTCTTATCCTGACTATCCAACGAATTACCTTTCAGAAAGATGTTAATACAGCACAGGAAACTAAAAAAGCCATTTTCATCAGAGCAGGGTGACTGTGCATAGTTTTCAGTTCACCCAAAACCATTTGACATTAACAACGCTACACTGGTCTCAGCAAGACTTTATTTGCAGACTACCAACACAAAATATCCAGTATTTTGGTAGGACAGGCTGTTTCTACAAAGGCATGTAAATAGTATATGTAAATGAGGATATAAATATTACCAAATACCTTTTATTCATCCTTATTGCTTAATTTAACCCCTCATGTCTTAGGTAAGAGCTGTGCTGTGTTGCTATAGACCTGCATACAAATGCTGCTATTTCTGGATGTGCAAGTGGAACTCAACACACCAGAACACTCAACACTGGGGCTTAAAACTTTACGTTAAGTACAACTAAAAAGTAAGTGTTTTTATTTTCTGAGCAAAGCTTGAAATGGCTTCTCTGAAACTCTGGGCTGTTGGGGCTAATGGGTTTTAGATCTAAATTTCCTTACAATGTCATTTTTTATGGCTCTTTGTCTGGCTTGATGCCTTCTATGGATATGAAGACCTTACATTTTTACTAAACATGTAAAAGTATCCACTATGATTATGTTAGCCCTACATGTATGATGTGTAACAAACACATCCCTGTAAAATAAAAGGAACTTCAAAGTTGCACTTTATTTTACTAAAAGGAAGAAACATTGTGGGATGAGTCAAATCAGCTACTTTATTTTTCCCCTTGGAAGAAGAGATGAAATTTGGTGCTGTTAATAATCTCATTACTGCACCATTATGTCACTGCATGTAAAATCTCACCCAGCTTTCACTGAGGGCAATCATTATACACCCACTATACTGAGTTCTGCCACAATAAATTAATCTGCTTCAGTGCTATTGCACTGTTGGGGCTCAACTGTGTAAGCAAGCAGCTGCTGTTTGCCTGGTTTGCAGCATCACAAGGGGTGAAGAGGAGGGGCTCTGTGGTTGCCAAATTCCTACTGAAGCATCCAAAGCCTAGTCCAGACCCAGCTGAGGATGATATTGGGCATTTTGTTGATTTTGATACACCATAGGCAGACTAATATGGTTGCATGGGGGAGAGGAGGAGTTTATATTTAATACAATTAAATATAAACCCACAGCTGGATTGTCTTATGAGCTCTGCTGGGCCACAGATCACTCCAGAAGAAAGAATGAGACCCAGTAACACAGTTTAAGCTTTATTTTTGAGGGGAGGGAATTAGTCTTCCTATAGTTTAACATTTCAATATTTCATATTAGCCAGTATGTTTTCATATTTGCCTCATAAAACAGTTGTTTTAATACTAGAAATTCAGACAGCCAGGTTTTGTGGAACTCTCCTGAAATACTCCTCCTAGGCAGCTTTTCTCATACCTGCACAATGAAGAAAAAGAAAACTGTCAGGTTTTTGTGTTCAAGTTGTCATGTATCTATGCAGCTTTTATAGAATTTTAGAATTCTTATTCAGACATTGTCAGAAAAGAGTTAATGCCCCATACAGGCAGAGTATTAAAAATGTGAAAATGCTCAGCCACATGGAAAGAGTCAAGAATAATTCATTTTCAAACCCAAGCAGCTCTAATGGACTGTAGCTTTCATTTTGGGGTTTTTTTAATTAAGAAAGATTGGAAATTATCATTTAGAGATTTGCCCAAAAGGAAGGTCTAGGGAAGCTGCATGCAGTCAGTAAGAAGATCACTATTACCTGTTGGCCTGAATTTACCAATCAGAGGAACAAAACTGTCAAGCACGCTCCGAATTCGATACACTAAATGTGAAAACAAACAGTTTGTTCAAGATGAGCCAGATAGCAACATAAAACATAAAAAACAGAAAAATGGCAAAACACTGACTTGTAATATTAATGAACCCAAGATTACTATTTAAACAGCACTCTTGCGATATCATGAATAATAAAGTAGTGACAAGGCTGATTCCTCAGAGAACCGTCCATAATCTGCCAAGACTATTTGCACAAGATTACAAAGGAGACTTCTGTTCTCAGCTGGGAAGCCGTAACTTGCTGCTAGTTGTACCTTTCCTATGGCATCTCTAGGGATTGCCAAAAATGCCCATTTTTTAAATATCACTTTGCAGTAGCTGCTGCCATCTGGTTTCTGCTGAGAGCTCTTCAGGGTGTTCGCCTCGGTCCCGGGGGAATGAATGGCAGCCTGAGCGCACAGCGCCCTGTAGAATGCATCTGGGAAAACTGCCTTGCTGCTAAAATTATACGTTGTCATGGCAACTTAGCATTCAGCCATTGCTGCAGGAAGAGGTGACTCAGGGTCTTGTGATCATTGAGAACAAAAAATGAGTCAGCCCGTCCCCTCAGTGTCACCAAGGCGTGTTTGTCTCCAGCCACACGGTGTAATTGTGAATGAGCTGTTACGGGATAGTTACGTGATGATTTACAGAATCACAGCGGTTTCACAGGCTTGCATAGATTCACCCCTGTGAGACCTTGTGTCCTTAGTGCTGATGTAGAGCTGGCTGCTGCAGATGCACTTACCTAGACCAAAGTATATCCCAGTGGTTTCCAGGGAAGCAAAGGTGATTAAGCCAATTCCAAGAGAAATAGTCCAATCTAAGGCAACAAAATAAATGTTTGGCTTTGGTCATTTTTCTAGTGGGCAAGAATTTATCCCTCTATTAAGTCTTTCCTTACCTTTGTAGTAGTAGTAGCAAATTAGTAAAGCTCCAATTGCAAAGCAAAGAATGACAAAATGAAAAAATTCATCTGAAATAGAGAGGGAAAATTAGATCACAACTGCAGGTGTGGCCCTTATTAATACACCTTAAGGCACAGTGTATTACTCAAAAAAAGTTATTTCCAAGAGATGACCCATACATTAGACTCAACTGCAAACCATACATGCACACAAGTTATGAGAAGCCTTGATGATTTTCATCAAGAAGCCTTGATACACTTCAACAAAGTACTCATGTCAAAAAAAAAAAAAATTTTAAGCCAGAGATCTTATTCATGGACTAAAATTCAACAGGGTTGGCATCAGTGGAATTTAAAAAAAAAAAAAAATGTATATATATATATATATTTACCATCCTTCCGTATGCCCATCCACCGTACTGTCCATTGATGGAGGTGAGGGTTCTTGTTTTCATATGCTACAAAAAAAAAAAAAAAAGTGTCTTTTATTGCCATGAAACGCTGAAATTAAGAGTTTTAAGTTTATTTCCCTTTTTGTTTCTCAAATCAGTTCTTAGAGTGGGATATATGTAAAACTTCATTCATCTACAAGCCTTTCAGAAAGATCAAATTAGCAATTTCTAAATCACCCCAAAGAGAGCAAGTTTCTCTTTCAGATGGTTGTTTTAACAATACAGAGTTGGTTTTTAGAGCACTCTGGGACAATCAATAGTCTCAGAATTACAATGGGGGAGTAAAGCAGTAGTACAAGGGAGCTTCAGTTTGATTCTTGGGTGCTTTGCGCCGTCGCAGCTATGATAATATAACCATCTTCCTTACTAAGCATCTGCGTACCATCAATCTCCTTACACCTGAAGTCCTTCTGCACTGCTCAAAGTGAGAAATGTAGCTGACAATTAGTCTCCTATGGACAGCAGAACACTGTAAGAACAAGCTAGATATTTTTAGAAGTTTAAATAGAGATTATTTTGCTCCGCACTGGTTGTGAGCAGAGTTGCCAAATGCTGTTCTTTCTCCAATTGCATTGTCAAAACTCAGAAAGAGCTCAATATTTTACCAGATTGCCAATGACGTGTTCAAAGAGAAGTTTTTTTCCTTTTTTGTTCGTTGATTGCTTGAGAAGACCCCTAGGCATTCTGCTGCATTTGAAAGCTGATTCATCACAAGTTTTAGATGCTGATTTCACTTACATTGGGGTGAACATCCAGGCACCAACTGCCTGGCAGTAAGTTTAATTTTCTCTAAAGAAAACTCAGTTATTGATTATTAATGTTAACATAGTATTACATTATTGTGACTCACAAATGTTCCTCTGTGCAATGGTACGAACGATCTATAGACGCATAATTTATCAGCGCTTCAATTCGTACTTAACAAGTGTCTGTTCTGTACTACTCTGCCTCCTATAGTCCCACTGTAATTTTGTATCACGGAATGACTTGCACAGTATTTCTTCTATTAAAGCATTACAGTCTATTTTAGTAACTATTCTCCAACTTGTACTTCTCTATTAGGAAATATCTAGGTATCAAGAAGCTGGTACAGCTATTATCACTAAGCAAAACTCAGTCCTGAAAGCCAGCATCCACGAGAACAACTCCTGTTCGCTGGTTTGTATTTACCTTCTGTAGCTGAATCTTCTCTTCTGGTGATCTCTGAAAGGCAACATAGTTTCATTACTTCTGATGGTAAAAATACAAATATCATGTTTCCCACCGTTATCAGCACTAGGAAGCACAGCGAGCATTCACCTGTTTGGCGACTCAGTATGTACAAAATAGTACTTGAAAATGCCAGGAAATGAGAAGAGCCCAAAAGCAGGCAACTATAAAACTGAGTATTCACAGGGATCCCAGGTTCTTTGAAATAGCTGGGCCACAGAAGATGGATGGCCTGTGTGTTAATACTCAGTTGCTAGGACTGAAGCTGTCTGCCTTTCTTCACTTATGAAGATGGTGTTGGCCTGGAAGTGGGAGGGATGAAGGTTGGTAATGCAATCAAGCCACAGAAAAAATTTCCTGCTATGGGCTTTTTGCATCTGTTCTGCTACTGCTCAGCAATCCTTCATAAAAGGCAATTTGCCTTTAGACTGGCTGGCTGTTCCAGCCTCTCAGCTGGTGCTGTTTCTCTGTTGCTTATCATCTGGCTTTCATCTAGCATCTTCTGTTGGGGAAGGCTCTGTGCTCTGAGCTAAGGAAGGAAGGCACTCACAGCTGAGTATCACTGTTTTGCAGAAACCTGGTTCCAGCTCCCTCCCAGTCTTGTATCTCTATTCAGCAGGAAACAGAGGGTAGCAGGGAACACTGAAAACTGCCTAACTTTCTTAGGAAAGATTGAATAGTTGCCCAGTAGAATTGCTGGGTTTTCCCCTAAAAAGGATGACAAGTGCTGTGAGCTGATCTTGTGAGAACCTGGCAGCCCTACAAAAAAAAAAAAAAAAGGGTTAATCTGCTAGAACACCTTGTACAGATGTACATCTGCTATCAGCCAGCCACATGACATGCTTACAACAAAACGTCTGCACCATGCCCAGGTCCACCACCAGGCTAACTGGAAAACAATGGATTTACAGCTGGGGGGGGGGTATTTTTTTAACATAATCACGTCAGAAAGAAGAAACTGCACTTACAGTCTTCCTTCTGGCAGGATGAAGTTACCTGGGAACACATACCTGAATCTCCGTAGGGTACAATCTCTGCTGGTATGCCTGAAATATTATGCAAAGATGATGCAGGTTAATATCCAGAACACGAATGCATAGCTTGCTGCAGTCCTAGCCCATGCAACTCTATTGAAATTGGCCTGGTTGTGTAAAAGCAATAAAGTAGATACCAACTCTAACTCATGAGGTAGGGCAGCTCTGTTTCGGGTTACGCCGTTTGAAAGTGGGAAATGTGAATGGATTATTAACACTCCATATTCCATCTCTCACAACATCTAACATCAGGTGGAATCAGACTCCTGGGAGACACTTTAGATCTCCTAATGTCAATTTAAATGAGCTGCTCTTACATCTGGGCTGAGATCAATTTAAGATATTAAAAAAGTTCAGGCTTTAAATTATTTAATTACATTCATGGCTCTATATCATAAGCTGATAGCTGTTTGTGTGTTGACATAGAACATTTTCTTCATCTGCATTGCGTTTATTTTCCATTTTTCCTCTGGAAGGAAAGGAAAAGCCTCAGGAGTGAGATCCAAGGTGTGGTCCTCACTGATGATCTCTGGTCAGTGCTGAGGGCTGACTGCAGACCCTGTAAGTAGTGGCTGTGACAGATACTTCCAAAACTCTTCTGCTGCACTTCAATGGCAACTGCTCAGACCCAGACAGCAGGACTTCTCCCATAACAGCAGATTTTGCTGTTCTCCTCGTTCAACTCTAACCACAGGGCATAGCAGAGTGTTAGTATTACCTGAGCTTCATCTTGTTGGAAACGCCTCTTCTACAGCCAGATTCTGACTGGTCCTTCTCCTGCGTCTGTACATGTTAATGTACCTTTGTTCAGAAGTCAAACCAAAGCATGCCAAAAGTTATCCTTTTTTTTGGTTTATAGTGGTTGTCCCTAGTAAAAAACAATACTGTTTTCACTTTGTCCTACCTCCAAGTAATTGGCCTTCAGTCTTCTGTCTTCCTACATCTTCCTCATCGCTGTCTGGATAGAGAAAGTGGTTTTTTCATCAGGTTAAAGAAAACTGTGCCAGCAGTATCAGAAACAACAGCACTGTATTTGTTTGCTGATAATATAATAATGGGATATGTAGGTAAGAATTAAGGCTTTGAAATGCAAGGATCATTATTAGCTGCTCTTGCCTCACAGCTCTCTTCAAAGTTGTCTGAATAGAAGAAAAAAGGCAAAATCTGAAGATGGCATAATTTGTTTAAAGAGGTGTAGTGAGAAAGTTCTTCATACATCATCAGCACTGCTGATTAGTTTGAAAATTTTATTTCTAAATGGCTAGTGGCTCTCTGTGACAGAATAAGCCGGTACCAGCATTATCACTTGCATGTTGCCCGTCACTTCTTAATCTCTCCCATTTCCATGAATGAAATGGTCTAGTGGAAGCCAAAGTGACTGTAGTTCACTGTTGATGTTCGCTGGTAAGAAAAGAAATGCTGGGGAAGTACTATAGCATTGCCAGCTACTACTGTACACAGACATTCTTTGCCTCCTGCTATAGCACAGGCTTCAGCTAGACCATAAAAGCACTGAAGATCATAGAAGTTATGATCTTAGATTTGGGAAGAATTGTTGCAGCACATTTCTACATTCCTGAAACTTCCAATTTCCACAAGAGTGGGAGGCAGCTGCTGTTTTGCTGATAATGAAACTAGAGGTACTGATTTTCTATGTTCTCTCTTTTGCACAATTTCTTACTTTTTTCAGAGTTCTGCAGAATAGCTACTGAATTGCTGCAAGTCTCCTATGTGAATCTCTTAAGAACGTGCAATCAGACTAAATTATATGTCAGAGAAAAATAAAATAAATCCTCTTTACCTTGTGTATGTTCATCCATGGACTCATAGGATGAGTTTTCAGCCTTTTTTTCCCCTTGTGAAAGCATAAGATTCCTTTCCAGTATCTTCAGGAGTTTCAATTTTTCATCTGTTTTTTTTTTTTATATAAAGGAAAAATAATATAAAATAATATAAACAACAAATTACAAATGAAAGTGTCATGTACACTGCTGTTTAGACTTTAAGTGGTTGTGGTAGATGCCTAAAGTTTCATATTCTGGCCTTTAATTTACCCATAATGCTACCCCTGAGACAATGCCTGCTCCTTGAAGCAATAGCAGCTGCTGCTGAAAGATGCTTTAGCTGGAGAATAGTTGCTCACCCTTCCCTGGGCTATGTCTCCCTTCAGCCCTGTGATTTCTGCAGGGTTCCCTGAGGTTACGGCGCAGTGCCAGCAGGCTCTTGTGGCACTAAAGCAGAGCCCTCAAAGCCAGCCAAGACAAATCACCTGGGAGGAGAAACCTGCGGGAAGCTGACTCCCGGGCCAGGCAGTGAAGTGCTCCTGGTTTATGTGGCTGGAGTTGCAGGTGATTCTCAACAGCTCCAAGTTCCGTTTCTTATTGCACAACCAGGCAAGTGAGAAGTGCAGTGGAGTCTGTCTGTATCTTGTCACCAGGTTCAGCACCCTGAGTGGCATCCTGTATCCGCTCCTTTTAGTTACTACTACACAGGCTGCTAGGGTCATTTGCAAAAATATTTTCAGCAGCTCTGCTTGGATTTCTTACCACTAGATAGTTCGGAGAGGCCCAGGCTGGCTGGATAACAGTCCATGCAAAAAAGTGTCTGGGGTGTTATGAATCCAGCTAGACAGGAAAAGCTGGGCCAACACTAAGTGAGAGAAATTTCTTTGGCATCATCATCCCAGGATGTCCTCTCTCCCTAAACAAAGTTTTTTCCACAGAAGAAGCCAAGTCAAACTGAAGTAAAATACTGTCTTCGGCTCCTGTTATCGCCATACCTAACTGACTTTTCCAAGCAGTATTTCTAGACATTTTAGTTGTTCGCTAATAATAATTTCCAAGTGATTGGGGAACAGTCTCTTTTTAGTAATAGAGACTCCAGAGTTTTAAAACTAGTATCAAGTCCCGTTGACACTGCAATAATTTTAACAAAACAGCAGACAGACAGCAAGGTAGGACTCACCCTTTTCCTCGGAGCTGGGCAGCCGCTTATATCCAGATGGGTTGGTTGTCTTCAGCAAGAGGTAAAGAACAGCCATTGCCCTGACTCCTTTCTCCTCTGTGGCTTTCAGGCAGGCTGCACAGCCTCCAGGCAGGACATTGCAGCTGTTGAGGAGCTGAAAAAAAAAGGCAAGTGAATAGCAAATAGTCCTTCCAGTAAAACATAGCCTGTAAAAGCACACCCGGCTACACAAATGAATGTATCTCCCCCCACCTGTGGGAAATGTAATCCCCTGCCCACAGATACAAGGGGAAAATAACAATGGTCCTGCCTATTATACAAAGCCAGTTATTTTTGCACATGGAGAACAATGAAGTAAAAAGTAGGGGCCTGAGTCTCATTTATCTGAGTGCCCTTTTACGGCATTTAGCACGTTTTAGCATCTCAGATAACTGGACTGTATGTTTTCTCTTCCCAAAGTGTATCAGAGAAGTATAAAAGTATCTGTGTAACAACGTCTTACAAAGGACGTGGGTTTCTGTAGTAACTTACATTGTTCTTTTCTTCAGTATTCAGGATAGGTGGGTCAGTGGTGGCTAAACATTTCACAAGTGATTGCCAGAAGGACTGGTTCATTTTTTCATGATTCTCCAAGTAATTGGCATCCGCAGTAAAAGCAGTCTGGAAAATGTCTGGGAGGAAAAACAAGCAAATCACTGTGCGGCAATAGTGGTGGGTCGCACGGTAGTGTTTCTGTGGTGCTGGGCGTAGGTGTGGTGACAGGCACGAGACTAACACCAGACTAACATCCTGCCCAACACCAGCATGTTAGTGCATAGGAAAGAGAGCAGTGCTGTGTTGTATAAAGCAACTCAGTCTGCCAAAAGTCAGTAGAAAAATGTCAAGAGTCCATACAAATGACTGATGTCTTTGTGATGCTGTTGTCTCAATTAGAGAAGCAAGGGTGCTGTTTAGCGGGTGCTTATTCTGACCATGCTATTTTACAGACAGGCACAAAGACACAAAGGGCTGGACACCAAGGTATTGAGATAGCTCATTAGGCATTTAATGTACTGCAAAATCTTCTTCCTGCATCCCAGTTCCCACAAGCACACGCCCAAAGCCTGTGGAAGAGCTGGGAACTGACTAGCAAGGAGACAGATGGAGTGCGTTTTCAGAGGAAACAAGTTTCATTGATTCATGACCACTCTAGCAAACCTTGCGTAGTGTGAATGAAAAGAAGCTTTGTTCTTTGTGTGCTAGCCTTACCTTGCTGTTCCTCAGTGAGGTCTAGGGATAGGACATTCAAGTTCTCCATTGCTGTGCCTGTTCAAAAGGGGAGAAAAAGCATATTTAAAACCAGATCTGTCTGACCTTCTTTATTTTTCTGTCTTACACTTGATTTTCTGCAAACATGGCATCTACCTCTAGGCACTTTAGTTTTGAAATCACTTCTCTGTTGCAATGGGAGTTTCACATCATGATTCATTTACCCTCCTGGGACTCATTCTCAGCTCCTCTGAGTGAGTCTTGTTGGGCTGGCCTTTGGTTATGAAGACAGGCCAAAAGTCTGATCATCATGAGTAAAACAAAAAGATGTCCAACTTGATCATTCACATTGTTGTTTGGGTTTTTGTGTTTGGTTTTTTTTTTTTTTTTTTTTTTTTTTTTTTTTTTTTTTTTTTTTACAAGTACCAAGGTGTCTAATTAACTATTTACCACAGATGTGAGTAATGTAATAGGCCCCGTTCCATTCACAAAACACAACGTTTATTCCATACCTTTGACATCCTTACACTTAAAATGTGCCAATCAAGGAGAACAGTAGAAATAGTTCATAGGAGGGCCGCACAAGATTTAGAATCCTTGTCTCACAGAAGACTTTGACACTTCAATGTCTGTTCTTCCCAAGTTGTCAAGAAAAGAAAATCTCCATTTAATTCAACAATGAATTAAAATTTTTTAAGTGTCGATCCCAGATTTCTTACTGGTATTTGCCACAGAAACAAAACATTCAAGGTTTCTGGGGAGCCCGAAGGACAGTTTCCGCTACGTAGGGTGGAACAGGAAAACAGTTTATACACCCACACTTTTTCTTACAATGACTTTTGGGTCCATTCAACAAAACACTTTCAATCAAGCAGTTTGAAAACTAAGTATTTCCTTTAAATTATCTGGATGGAAAATTGTTCCTTTTCCTACAGGCAGTTACAGTTCCCTAGAGACCATATCAGTCAGAAAAATATTGTAATACAAAATCCAAAACAAGTCCAGCTAGTATCTCCAGAAGAATGGTATAACACACAAGCAAAAACATCTTCATTCCAGAAACAGAACAACTTTTTAGTGTGTCAGTTCTCACACAGACAAAATTAGACACAGACAGACTCCACAGTAGCAGCGAAACCCAAAACCGATCTCTCCTTTGGAACCAGGGTCCCACGTTTTCAGTATGTTGATGATTCTGGAGGCTTTCTCCTTTCCTAAGCTGCAACTGTTGCTCAAGTGATGAGGTCCTTAGTTTGAAACTCTTTTTGGCTCTGGGAAAATTACATAACCTCTTTAAGCATTTTTAAAGCCTAAGCCCAGAAGACTGCTTATCCACCTCCTAGGTGTATTGTGAAGAAAAAAACAAAACAAAACAAAAAAATTTTTAAATTTTAAAATTATTCTGAATTATGAGTCTATGCAAGACATCTACAATGGCAGATAATACCATTTATTTAACCTGGGATATGCCTGGGAAAACTGGCAAGTTTTGGGACAAATGAGTTTGGAACTCTATTATAATTACTCCAATAAAAGTTTTTGCCTCTCCCCCAAACCTTGCCTGACTTACAGCTTTTGCTGCTGCAGCCACGGCAGTACGACGGTTGCTGGCAATGCGAAGCTGTGAGCACCCGGTTGGGAATGCAGGAAACACATCTGTCCTCTCGCTCAGGTCAGCGACAGCTGATGGTGAAACAGAGGAACCCAGCAAACCACACCCTGGATAAACTCAGTCCTGGGTGCACAATAAAGATCCTAATTTCTGTCCAGTTATGTATCTCCAGCTATGGTTTTCAGCCTTTTTCAGCATCTTTCTTGCCTTCCTATTTACTCAGCTTAAGGCTTATAACTGTGTTTGCTTTTGTAACTAAAATCCTTCAGAACACTTTGTAGACTGCAACACAATTACTTCAAATATAAACATTTATTTTCTGACTGGTTAATTTCATTTCATAAAAATATTTATAAATATCCACAGATTTTACTGTTGAGTGAAATTCAGGTTTGTCTTTGGGGCTTGTAAGACTTAGTGAAGGCCACTTTCATTGGACGTTGGAGGCACGCTGCTCTTCCTGGGAGATGGTCGCAGCAGCTGCCTTACGCTGGCTTTGCATCAGCCCAAAGACAAAGCAAGCAGGTAGGCACTCGCAGATCTGTCCCACCGTGCACTAAGGAAGAGCGGATACAACACTGAAGGTAGAGGAGATGCTGTGCACCTCATTTGCTATCAGATTGATTTACTTAAAACTGTTCAAATGACTGGACTGCTCAGCTGTACGAGCAACAGAAGACATTTGCCTGATGCACTTACACATCCCGCTCTGATGAGACCTGGATGCCACACAAGGATCCAGGAACATGCAGTGTCTGCTCCCATCTCCCTTCCTGTGCCTCCGGCACAGCTAAGCCCAGTCAGTCACCAAGCTTTACGTAACTAAGGAAGCTGGGTACCTAATTTCTGTTAGAATGTGGACAATTAAGTCCTCTCTGTCTCTCCTGGAAAGAAAATCAGATCTAAACAAAGGGTAAGTATAGGTATTTAATTATTGTATGTTTTTAAAGTGATTTAGTTGATTATACATCATAATGAGAGAAGGATGATGATACACTGGCATTTCAGCATGGCCGTGAGCTCATTGGGGAACAATTACATGAAGAATAGACCTCACCTTGCTTTCCCCACAGCAAATCAGAACTTTAATTACAGTGAGGTCTTTTTAGCATGTTAGAATAAAATTTGTGTGCAGGGTCAGACTCAGAGCAGTCTAGTTGTTTAGAAAGTAAGGCTAATAACTACCATACACAACAACTTTTTCCTTAGCTGCTGAATATCTGAGTGAAACCGTTCAATGGGACAGCAAAAAATGCAGACACAGTAACATAAGGTTGTTTTGACTTCAAGACAAAACCCAGGCAATCCTAAACTTTTTCCCTTCAAAACTACTTTTACCTTTCATTTTAATGAAAGTTATATGCTGACACCAAATCTTGCTAAATTAAACATAAAGGTTAGGTCCCTCCCTGCCCTTCTCTCAAACCAAACCAAACAAACTTCATAAAGCACACCCTCAAGTGTTTATGTTTGTCCTAGCAGTTGCTTCGGACAGGAGATGTCCTGGAGGGCTGCGGCTGTCGTGCAAGCTCGTAGCTTGTTCCAGCAAGACAAAGACTGATCCAACCAGCTCAGTTTGAAACCATTCCTGCCCTGCTCTCCTCAGACAATGCCACCAGTGAGATAATTCTGCTATTCATCTGCTTGCCTTCCTGTTGTCATATACAGTTGAAGTAGCAGCAAAACTCAAATATTTCTCACACTTTAGAGTCCTTGAACCCAGGCAGGTGGAGATCCCCAGTGCGCGCGTGTCACGGTGGGGAAGGGCCGCTCCGCAGGCTCGGTGTGACCGTCCCCATGGGGGTAAGCAGGGAACAGGCACAGCCCATTCAGCCCTTCCCACACCACCCGTGCTTCCTTCCTCTCCCGGCTCCCGCAGCAAGCCCGGACACGGTGGCCATGCTGCTGCCAGCCCTACAGCCACAAAGCGCGGGCGGTTTGCTGCCTGTTCTCCAGCCACGCAGGTGAAATAATGGCAGCACTCCCGTACGCACTTACATACAGTATTTGAAATTACCTGGTCTGTATTTCTCCTTACGCGCAGTGTACTCCTCCATGCAGTTGTTGGAAAGCTCTGAAGGGAAGAAAATGAGCTCATCAGAAGCCAGAAGAGCTCATGTTTGTAGTCTGAGTAAAGTTAAGGCAAACGAATCTTCCTTTATACATAAAATGGGGGGGTTGCCATGAGAATTTTATAGAAAAAAAAAAAAAATTAAAAGATGTGGAAGTCTAGTCAGGAAGACAAAGAGGTTACAAGGGAGGTCCTGTGCCTTGCTCCTACAGCACCACAACCCCTTCTACAGCAGCGTGATGCCTCGAGGAGTAATCAACAACCCAGCTGCATACCAAGAGCCAGGACACAACCCCGAAACGCCCTTGGTCTCAACCACAAGAAGCTCTCGAACCCCTCCCCAGTGCTTACCTCAGGGCTGGAAGTGGGTCGGGATCCTAGGGCAGGGCATGCGCAGTGCTGGCCCCGGCACGCGATGGCGGGCGGGCAGGTGTTGGGGCTGGGACTGGGGCCTCACGTGGCCTCCACATCTTCCTCCAGCCAGCAGTAGTCATGGTCATGGTCCCAGCACAGCGGGAGGAGCTCTGGGGACTCTGTCTTCTGACAGGAGAAAGAGAAACAAACTGTTTCCTCGTTATCTCCACTGCCTCTTTTAGAAGAACCTGAAACAAATCAACCCTCTGTTTGGCTTTGGTTGTCCTATACCTGCGGTAAACTCATCGATGCTTTCCTCTGAGCCCTTCTCTCCACCTCTGATGCACAGAACTTCTTCAGCACAACACTAAACTGAAGCCACCCTACGGCTGTTTTCTGTTTAGGAGACATGCTCCTTTACTGGCAGATGATGGCTTCTGACCCAGCCAGCCTTCAGCAGAAGGCAACAAAAGAGGAAGAAAGGGGAAGCAGACATCTCCTGTGCACGAGAGCAGAAAAAGGAAGCCCAGCTCAACACCTAACATACACCAGCTCCACTGAAACAGCCATTTTCACCTTGTTGTTTCACACTACACCTGCCCTTGGGTAGATAATTAACTAATTATTTAAGCCTTTCACATGGCAGTTTCTTGCCTTTGGCCTCTAGTGTTCTCACCCCAGCTCCCATGGCCTCCTGAGCTCCTTCTAGGCCTGCTCAGAGGTAACCCAACCTTTCACTTGCTGGAGTAAAGCACAGTTCTGGGCCTGGCTTCATTTCAGGAGGATTTGTGTTCCATCCTGGTGTAAGAGTGCCTCTGTCTAAGCATGATGTTTGGTCACTTGAAAATGTGTGTGAAGAGCAATAGCTGGTGTCATAGGTGACTGCTAGGGACATTCCAATAGCGCGGTGTGTCTATTGATTACACAAGGTGTGGTTATGTCAAGTCATTTGTCGAATTAAGCTAACAGTTTCACCCTGGTGCCCAAGGAGCGGGTATGCAGAGCAGGTTGTGTCCCACCCTCTGGTCTCCTCTCTTTCTTCAAATACTGATGCTTCTGGAGAGACTGAACACAGGCAGACAAAGTAATTTATACTTCCTGTAGCAGGTGTGCATTGATTTTTTTCTTTTGCAGTCATTTTTTTGTTGTTGTTTGTTTGGTTGGGGATTTAGCAGGCTGTTTCACTAGTTTTCCACAAGTGCCTTGTCTCACATACCCTGACATATTTAATTACATGTAATGTTTAACACCTAAAGCAGCTAATACTCTGCATCTACTTCTGCTGGGAGACTATTACCTAATTAATTAGAATATCTTATCAGGTATTAGATGTGTTTATTTTGCCCTTATTTGGGAAACGTCCTCCAAAAGAGTTAGGAGAATAGTGATTTATTCTTTGTATGCTGGGAAAATTGCTCCCAGGCCAGGTTTAGAGACATGAGACACATGCTGAGCAGCTCTTATGCTTGACACTAATTGGGTACGGTGTGTGTGCAGACTTGTCACACAGGCAGGTTGCATGAGAAATGTAGAAATACTCCTAAGTGAGTGTAGGAGGGGCCCAGTGATGGTACATATTCAGAGTAGTAATTGTTCATCTAGTCATCACATTTCTGATGGATTAAAACACTCCCATGACACTTCTTGCCCTACCCTGACTTTCATCCAGAGGATTGGTTAAATTAGTCTCTTCCGTGCATTTACCTAGTTGCAACTTTTTCTTCTTTAAATAAAGTCTGCTTAAGTAATTGTTGTGAGACTGCGAATTACGTGTAACTGAGGGAGGACTATGCTTCACTGTCAGCTGCATTTTGCAGGCCACAGCTATTTTACAGATACCTTTCTGTTTTTAAATGTTAAACACCTGAAAGTCCTTCAAAGTGTGCTGAAGCATTTGTGCAGAAAGGCTGCCATCCTGTGGCCTCATCCCTGGCCATGGGGCAGGGTGCAGGAGGCCCTTGCCAGCAGCCTTGCTCCTACCTTGCCCTCCATAACCCTCTGCAGGGGTGTTTTGCAGTTTTACTTGGCTCTGCTGATGCTCAGCTCCGCAGGCCTTTGCAGGAACAGGGTGTTCCAGCCTGCTGGAGCAAGCCCTTCCCGGTTACAACAGACTCTTTTGCTGTGATGCCGTAAAATGAGAAGTTTTGGCTTTTCTTGCTTTCTGTACATGGTGGGAATAAAGCAGAACTGAAGGCCAGTTCAGACTACTGACCTGCAAAGCAAAAATGTTGTCTCAAAGCTCAGACTTCTTGTGGAAATATGCAGAGATACTTAGCAGAGAAACACCGCAGCTTCAAGTAGTCTCTCTTGAAGGCCGGAGCCGTGAAGGTGGCAGCGCTAACCCAAATGTCACAGCACCGCCAGATGCACCGCCCTTCAGGTCACAAAACCCAGCTCATTAAGGCAGTTGCTATTGGATTTGAGTTTCTGCTTCTCTTATACTTGAAGCATTTGTCTGAAATTCAAACCCAGTCTGGCTTGGAAAGGAGGGAAGTGGACCTGGGTCTGGCACTTGCCATATGAGGTGTTTCTTTCCCCGACCAGTCTCTAAAACAAAAATGGCCTCTGTTTTTAGAACCTCCTGTTGAGGTTTGGTTGGGGTTCTGGATCAGGAGACGTGGTAGTATTTGTGTGTGATCATACAGGAAAGGAATAATAATAGAGATTCATGGACTGTTTAATCTCTTTGTTTTCCCTGACAGTGGACTAATTAAACACTGTTCAAAGGCGTGCACAGCACTCAAAGACAGCCAGTGTGTAATCCTCATTCCCACAGAGACACGGGCACCGAGACGCAGCGATCCACACCTTCAGAGTTCCTCGGAGCTGAGGGCTGGGTGCTACTAATGCAGGCTGGGGACAGGAGGAGAGCTGAGCTCTTCCAAGCCAGTTTCTGCAGTTGTCACTAAATACAGAGCTGGTACAGAAGCAGCACTTCTGGGCTGGCTATGAAATGCCTGGCATGCACTGGTGTGGAATATTTAAAAAAAAATCTTTCCATATTTGTAGCGGTAGCTGAGCTTTAGCAAACAAAAGAGGGGAGAGAAGGAAACCTGACCCGTGCTCCAGCACACTACCAGGCAGAGAGGCAGCAGGCAGCCACCTTGCCACGCGATGGATGAGCCTGGGTCTTGACACTTACTCCTGACAAGCCACCTATTTTGATAATGCTCCCCTTGTACTTTTTAAGTGGGGAAACACTTCAGAGGTCTGATTTGGCAGATGTAGTAACTAGAGAAGTGCAGTTGCACATGACTAATGAAGCAATGGAGGCTGTTGGTGAGTCTGAGCCTTGATGAGAGCTTGCACTGTGTGCATGCATTTATTTCCTTTCATTTGCATTTTATTTTTAATTCCTAGAGAAACAGAAGCCAAGAGATTATTATATAATGCCTGGGACTGATGTAATTTGACATTAGACACTTACAAGGCAGATCCCTACATTCAGCACAGTTTCATCCTTCTGTTTTGCTCACTGAGGCCTTCCTAGGGTGCAAAACTTATGACTGTTTTATGTACCGGTCTTCAGGGGGATACCGCTGCCTGATAGTAAAAGCCTACCAATGTTTGTGAAGCTACCTGGCTAGGTAGCTCAGGTGTCTACAATTAGGTCACCTGAATGTTCTCAAGGAGTTCATGACAAATGAGGGGGGGAAGACTCCAGTCTTGCTGTTCTCTCCACAGGAGGATAGCATCTAGCCAACTGTTGCTCTAGCCTAGGGTCCCTTGCCGATGGGTGAAGGCCAGGATGGCACATAAGACCAAGGCAAGCGTGGGATGACTCCCCTGTGTGCTCTCCCATCCCCTTGCAATCTGCACTGATTTTTGTGAGCAGTGGAGGGGCCTGGGAGCCTTGGCTGGCTCTGGCAGCTCTCCAAACACTCCAGGCCATGTGCAACACCCCTTGAGGAGCAGAGGGAATGACAGAGGGCTCCTCGGGGCTTTCTTACCAGGATGCTCTCACACATGAAGAGAAAGCACTTGCTAAAGCACTGGAGGGAAAAACCCTCATCCACACGTCTCAGGGCAAGGCCTTAAAGAAGCCTTAAAGCCCTAACAGCACAGCTGAACTACTAGGAATGCTTCAGCCAGCCTTTCAACATTCTGGTCAAGCAGTGGGGTGGTCACCAATTTGTAACTCCCAAGACAGTAAAAGCCTCACTCAGGGAGTGTCTTAACAGGAGCCTCAGCACCCAGGTGTGGAGATACTGTACAGCACCCCCAGTACTGGTGAGAGCTCACCAATTAGGACCCATCAAGAGCCCATTAATTAGTGAGGACCTTTGTTTTACATCCAGTATATTTGCATCTACAGGTTTGTCTCCTTGGAGATGCTCTTGGTGGCTTCCCTCCTTTCCTGGATATGCCACTGGAGGAGGTGCATGGCCAGAGGATCTTTCTGCAATAAACCTTCCCTCATGCCACGGCCCCTCACCGGTCCATGCGACTGGCCAGGTCAGGCTCCTGTCAACCACCTCCGGCACCGTGCGTCAGTCAGCTTGGTGTCGCGGTATGTTCTTGCTCCAGAGATGCGACTGTGGAGAGAGAAGGCTGCTGAGGCCCTGCCTGCGGAAGGGACAGAGCGAGTCTCCTCTGCAGCACGGCCCAGAGCTGGCAAGGCTCCCCACCACGGGCTGAGCTGCTGGCAGCCCTTGGCCGAGGTGGACACTGCACCTCATGGCAGCACCCAGCAGGGGCATTCCTGCGGGCACCTTCCCTGGTGAGGAGCGGGCGCTCGGGCGCATCTCGCTTCCTAGGGCAATCTCGTGCCCCGCTCTTTCTCGCCCTCAGCCGGCTCTGCCTGTGCCTGTGACTCCTGGGGGCCGCTCTGTCCCGGCAGGGTCAGCTGGAGCTGACACT
>WHYT01014973.1:0-25645 GCA_009806455.1 Tetrax tetrax
CAGGAACAAAACCGTTCTGTACCGTCGATGGTAAGAGACCGAGCTTCACGCTCAGTTACCTTGCGTATGTTATTTCACTTTTGATATGCAGAATAAAATTCAGCATTTTCCTTCAGTAATTTGCAAAGTTCTGCCTCTGATACCTAAGGCTGAAAGATCTTCGCTGTTGCCATACGTTTATTTAATCAAATCTTCTCAAAAGGGAGTAGCAAAAGAAAGAAAAGCGTGATAGACTGCAAAAAGGAATTTGAAAGGCTAAAACTATAAATAAGCCCTGAAGTATTTTAAAATGTAAAATCATTTAATTTTTATGTTTTTTAAAAAGTCATCAGCAAAATGCATATATTGTCAGAGCATAATTTTGAGTAGGAATTTTAACATCAAAAAGCAGGTCAACGTTTGTCTTCATGAGCGTGGGACGTAGGAAAATATGCAGTCAAAGACATCTTCCCTCTGAAAAGCATGCTCCACAACCCATTCCTTAAAATCTGTGCCTTATCCCTTTCGGTTCGTGTCGTATTGCAAACAAACACAAAATCAGGGTAAATTCCACAATACAGTAGGAGCAGTGAAATATTTGTTTGGTATTTTATGCACATCCTGACAGCCAAATAGCAGGATCATGTGTAATTCTTACGAGCAGTTTTATTAGACTGATTTTTCGTCGTTGGAAATGCCATGTTTCATTAACAAATGTATTCCTGCCTTTACTTCAGATGGATTATCCATGCCATGAAGCACGAACTGAAAGTCCGCGCTGGGGATCTGCCAGCCAAGGACTTATACCAGATGTCTCCCAGTGAAGTGAAGCAGCTTCTGCTGGATGTTCTTCAGCCGCAGCAGCAGGGGAGGTAACGAGACGTGGGGGGTTGTGGAACCCGTTTCCTTCACAATGGGCTGTTCAAGTCATTTTCATTTTCTGAATTACTTTTGGTTTCTTTTGATAGTGCATCTTCCCTTTTCAGCTTTATCTTTGTGGAAGTCTTACTTTACAGAAGTAACCTCTAGACTTTGGCAGTAATGTGAAGCATTATGTTCTTTGATGTGGGAAGAGGAGACAAAAATTACTCAATACCGTCTACTCAAGTAAATAAGAACGGTTTGTCTGCTCTTCAGTGCCCTCTTTCTTCTAGCATATTGTAGGAATTAAGAACGGATGTGCTCTACATTGCTCAAGAGACAGCAGTGCTGCCTAAAACTTGTGATCTTTTCTCTACGCTGTAACTAGCTGCCCAAAAGAGCATGCATTGTGATAGAAAGTGTGCAAGACAAAAGTTAAAATTACAATATTTCCACTTAACTGTGTTGACAAGAGTAAAGTACAAAGTCCTCCTGTAGGTTTTATTTCCAGTTAAGTTAGATTAAACTTCGGCACGTAATACCGCTGGTAATTCCCGTAGTCCTCGACTGAATGGACGATGGATGGCCTTTTCCCTCAGCAAGGAGGAAATGCACCACATCATACTACTTACCTTCCTGCTTCATTCAAAACACACCGTGTTTTTTCCCCCAAAACATAATGCCTGAGAAAAACCTCCTTAAATCGGTGTCTGCTCTCTCTCACCTCGTTTGTGTGCTGTTGGATCTCTCGGTCCAGCTGAGTGTGGACGCTGCGTCTCCCGCATGCTCGTGCGCCATTTAGGAGCCCGTTTGGTCAATCGCGGTGTTACAATTCAAGCACCATCCTTCATTAGAGAGCTCACCTGAGGGCTTCAGCTTTTGATTCCTTTATTGTACGAGAGCTGGGTCAGCAAAGAGCACGCTGGTTGATTTTCTGACAATGAGGATTCTTTCTTGGGGATTGTCTGCGTACAGAAGCTAGCCAGCATATCCTTCAAAACTTTCTACCTTTAACAGCACTACTAGCTCGTTTTCCCTTACCATTAGTGCCTTGTTTTAAAAAGTTCTCTTCCTGACAGGAAATGCAGAACACTGTCTCCTTGCATTTTCTTTCTGTGACAGTTTTTCCCACTGTTGTGATTTTTGGAAAAAAACCTCTCTGCTGCTGCAATACCACATATCACTGCCAATTAGTTTGTCGTACCCGAAGGGCTGGGGGTCCATGTTCCTCCCTAACAGTCTCTCTACGTTTTCCTGGAGAATTTTCCTACCTTTGCACTGGGCTCCAGGATGTGATACCTCATAGATAAATACATATAATTGGGAGAGCGCGCCAGCAGAGCGTAGGCTTCCGCAGGCATTCTTTTTGACCTGTTGATGTAGGTCACCGGGCTGCGAGAGGCCTTTTTGAAATGGAGCTTTACTCCCTTAGCGGGCCACACAGTCACAAACTCATTTTGCTCACACCGCGTACAGGACTCCCTTCCTTACCACAGTAAGGTTCTGGCATCTTCACTGCCTCTTTCTTTGTACTAAGAAAACAACTTTTTCTTTCTATCAGAACTTGTCTTTTTGCTTTTACGAATGTTTTCTTGTCCTAGTCCAAGGACAGAGCTGTGCAGAGAAGTAATGGAATTGTCGTAACAGGCACGAGCTTTTGGCAGTTAAGTGTTTTATTGAGAAGCAGTTCTTGAGACATTTTTTCATAATTTGTCATGTTAATCCAATACAGTTATATAGGAAAAAACTGCTGCGCGTTGGCTGGATCCCAGCAGTGGCAGGTAGAGGTCAAGAGTAAGTCAGTGACAGCTATTGTATCACAAGAGCTTTGAGGGTTTAACTTTAAATCTCTCCTTTGTTCTCCCTTACCTACAGCTCCAACCTGTTCAGAAGATGCGCCATGTCATGATACTTGTTTTTTCAATTTCTTCTTGGAAAAAAAAAAAAAAACAAATCAAGAAATCAACACGCTGTTTGCTTGGTTTTCTAGTCTGACTGGGAGAAGAAAAGTGTAAGATGGAGTTGTCTGAATTAGAGTTCTCTTTTCTGGTCAAATCTCAGAAGGAATTCTCACCATTTCTCCAGTATTTAAGGGTTTTCAATATCAGATCTTTTTGTTATTTCATCAGGCACACTGACATCTGCATAAACAGAAACTTTACTGACAAGTAATTTTATTCAAAATGTATAAAGTTAATCTAGCACTGTAAACAGAGGAAAAATGAAAACCCCCAAAATATTAGTGCTGAATTTCATTTGAGCTAGGCTATGAAAGTTCTGCAGAACAATAATGTGAATAAAGTTGACCAGGGCATTTCTTTTTTTTTTTTTTTTTTTTTTGAACAGCCTACTGGAACTAGGTCTTTGAAATACAGAAAGCCATGTTGCCAAGCAGCAATTCAAATTTAGTTTAAAAAAACAAAACAAAACAAAAAACCACACAACAAACCAACAAAAACCACAAACAAATCCACAGTGGTAAATAACGTGTAGTAGCGTGTTGATTCCTGTGCTGCAAATATCCAAAGATTTAGGTGTAGAAACTTGTTGTCTTTCCTCAATGACATGCTTTCTGAAGTCCTTATTCCCTCTTATTAAGGCTATAAAAGAGCTGTTTGTGACCTGAGAAGATATGAAACTTCTTTAAAAAAAACTTGTTTGCAGGAATATTACACTAAGACACAGCAGTATTAGTTGCTTTTCATCAGAGCTTTGCTTCCTAGAGGAGCTCTCCCTACTCTCTGACCATATAAAAATAGATTTTCTAGTTAAAATTTAAAAAAACGACTCAGGACAGTAACTTTTACCAAAGTTTTTCTGTCAAATATGTGCTGTACTGCTACACAAGACTTAGTTCTGTCCTGTGAATCCACCAATTCAAATCATCCCCGTGGCTGCCACTTCTTCAAGTTCCACTGCTGGCGTCTCAGACGTCTGGCTAAAGCTCCGTTGCTGTAGCAGTGCTCAGAAGGGAAAATACAAAAGTTAAATTCCAGACTTCGTGATCGCAGGCAAAAAAAGGAAAAGGGTGGGGACAGTATGCTTCTGAAGGGAAACAAAATTTGTGGTTTCTGGCGAATGTAACTCAGTTTGTTCAAAGCTTTCGTTTAACAAAACCATTCTGTGAAATGTTCTAAATTTACGGGCCACTTGTTTTTCTACAAACCATCATAAAAAAACCCCTACCTTCAGCAACCCAGCTGAAATGCATGTTTCTAACTTGGTCTTTAAATGAGAATGATAAGTGTTTCTAACCCATTATCTGTTACGTTCTGTATTTTACAGACACAGAATTTCACGGAACATTTACATAATGAACTGGTTTGCCTACTGTAGTATGATAAAACACATCTTAACACGACAGTTACTATTGCTTTTTTTCAGCGTGTATAAATTTGGCCGTCGCAGGTACCACACGGAGACTTCTGGTTTATGTAGGGCGTCGCTGAAGGTGACCTAAATTGATCAGACGTGATGAATTCAGCCTGCTGCTGTTCCTGCTGGTACTTCAGCTTCTCCGTTTTCTCTGCCCGCAGAAGCTGGCTAAACAGAAGGCAGATAGACGGTTCTCTCAATCGAACTCCCGCTGGATTCTATGACCGCGTGTGGCAGATCTTGGAGAGAACTCCCAATGGATTAATAGTGGCAGGGAAGTTTTTACCGCAGGTAAAACCAGCAAGGAGGTTCAGTTAGTTCTGCTCTACCTGACTATGAATGGTGAATTATTTTATCGTTCATGTCTGCTATGCCATTATGCCATAAACTATGGCTTAGGGTAATGTGGTTCTGAGTAAAATACAATTAGAACAGGATGGAAGTCAGTTACTGCTATTAAAACACATCTCCAAAAGCCTACGTCTAGGAGACCCTTTCCGAGGGACGGACTCTGAAATCTGCTCCCTTTTTGATCCTACAGTGGTCATATTTCTTAGTTGAGTAGTATTTATTCAACAAGCAAGCAGGCTCTGCCTGGGGGTGGTTTTGATTTAATGCAAATAATCTTTGAGTAAAAGTGTTTCTTGTTTTTCAGCAACCAACCTTATCGGATATGACGATGTACGAGATGAATTTTTCCCTTCTAGTTGAAGATATGCTGCGAAATATCGACCAGCCGGAATATAGGCAAATTATTGTAGAGGTCTGTGGCCTACAGTAAATGAAACTTTATAATGCACATGACTGTTACAGCTTAAAAAAAAGTAACCGAGGCTCAGACATTTGAAGAAATAGCATTTTAAATATAAAAACGTGCTTCAGTAGATTTTGTGTGATTAAACGGGTTCCTGTTAGCACGTTCAGAACATACTAAGTTCTTGATGTTCTTTCCTTGGAGCAAATAGATAAATTTTGATGACAGTGCCAATACAATTATGTCACAGGAGGTGAAAACTAGTAACAAGAGTACTCCAAAGTCGCTTTCCTTCAAGTCGCTAGCCTGTGCCTTCTCCTGACAGTTTTCTAGGTCTAGGGAGAAACTGCTCTAAAATACCAGTTTGCCCTGCGATAGTCTTCTTTCCCGTTTTGCCGAGGCTGGCCAGTAAGTTGATCAGCCAGCTTCCCATTTCCTTACGGCCCACGCATAACAGTACAGCAAGAGGCTGTCAACTCCTTCCCCGCGCTGCGCGTAACGGCTGCTTTCTGACCAGAGGAGGAGCGTCTGTACCCCTGGCAGCTGGCGTCTGTGCTGGCAGCAGCGTTCCGAGTTCCTTCCCAGGTCTGTGCCTCCGGTGCCTGGGAGAGCTCCCCCACAGTCAGGTCGACTCCATCTCGATTCTGGCTGACAGCCAGCGGTCATCCTGCTGGCTAGAACTTCCTCGGTTTTGGCTAAAAGACAAGGCAATCATCAAAACCCAGCGGGATGGCCAGTGCAGACCCTGCTGCCCGCTTGTCGGCATTATGGCACGTCACTTGTCTTGTTCACCTCCCCATTTTAAACCTCTTCCCAATACAAGGAATGCAAATTCTCTTGAACCAAGACTTTTTATTGGTCTGTATGGACTTTGTTTTTTATAAACTTTGCCATAATACGATTAGACTGTACGTGATTATGTCTCAAAACATCCAGTGCTGAGGTTCAGTGTTTGCTGCTTTTCACCTCCTCCGTTGGCTGGGCACCGGCATTTGTGCAGCCACACAAGGAACTCAGTCAACTGGAAAACAACTTCCCCGGCTCCCAGCAAAGTTAGACGTTCACGTCAGTCATTTATGCAGCGCTCTTCCCTAGGTAGTCACCAGAAATTGTAACCTTTCAGAAGAGCCTGCTCTTTCAGTGATACTTTTATCAAAGTCAGAATTCTATTATCTGTGCGCTATTACCTGGGCCATTATTAAAAGACTTGCTGCTGAAAGAGGCATTTGCAATTATTAACAGTGCTTTTATGTAAGCTGAATTTTAAGAAATCCAATTTGAAGTCTTACAGTATTTTTTTTTTTTTTTTTTTTTTTTTTTTTTGCCTTCTAGTTGTTGATGGTTATATCTGTTATTTTGGAGAGAAATCCTGAGCTAGAGTTCCAGGACAAAGTGGACTTGGACAAAGTGGTGCAAGAAGCATTTAATGATTTTCAGAAAGATCACCACAGTCCAAAGGGAGCTGAAAAACAAGTGAGTAAAATATTACTGTTTTATAGAATTCACCGTTCCTATTGAAGTTAGTTATAAATACTTCTGTGACAAGCTGAAAATCCCCAATGGCTGTGAACAGAAAGAAAAATCCCATGCAAATCCCAGTTCTTCCTGGTGCTGCCCCAGCCGCCGTTAAAGCGATACATTTTTTTCCAAGCCCAGCTCAAGTTAGAATGATGCCTTTTTATCTCTTAGCAAGTCGTCCCAACTTGTAGTTGTGAATGGTGTCTTCAGGATTGTTGTTGGAAATTCATAGAACTCCAGCTCCTTACATTAAAGTTTCCTGGAACGTGACTCTCCCGTGTTAATCCCAGGCGTGTGCCCGCTGGCAGGTCACTGTGGCCTCTTTGGGATCGTTCTGATGACGTTCTGTCTCGGGCTTTCCTAACAAACGCTGCTAGAAGAGATCCTGACGTGTCTGAACTATGCTCTTCCTTCAGACTGACTTGGAATGTTCTGAACGCTGTTCATTCCCCGCTGACATGTAATAAATGGCAAAAATATTTACTGCAGCGATTTCAAACACACCCTAAAACGGCGGAAGTCTAAATTTTCACCACCCAGTCTCTGTCCTTGATTTAATAAAAGTAGCCAATTTCCTGAATTAAAGAGTTGCACCTTTATTGTAGCAGCCAGTATGTAATTTGAGAAGAAGCAGATGTTCTAACATCATTACGCGTGCAAAACAGGTGTTCAGTGAAAAACCGACGTTGTTCACCTGATGAATGAATTAGTTCACGTGCTACCTGTGGTTTGGTAAAAAAAAATTTGGAAAAATCTTTTCCCTCTCCTGCAGGACGACATGACCGCGTTCTACAACACTCACCCCATCGGAAAAAAGGGAACGTGCAGCTACCTGAGTAAAGCTGTGACCGCGTTGTTGCTGGAAGGGGAAATGAAGCCGAGCAACGACGATCCCTGTACCCTTAGCTAAAGCTTGAAACCCCGCGGAGGAGTTGTTGCTTTATTTAGGGTTGTAGGTATTTTTCATGCCGGTATTAAAATCCCGTTTGGAGGGGTGATCCTGGCTAGCAGTACACCTGCACGCTCTCCCCTGCTGAAAGTGCCGTTAAAGATACGAAGTGCCACTTAACTTTTTCCTTTCTCAGCTATGCAGCGTGAAGCTCTGAGCACATGAGGTCAGTCCTACGATATTTCAGTGAGCTGAACGGGATTGTATTTATGGTCTTAAATTATGCATTTAACATAGTTGGTAACTTCAGAGAAATGCAGCATGAGATTCTGTCTTTATACTTCTGTTTATAATTGCAAACAAGTTGACTGTAAATTCTAAATGAAATTCAGAAAATTCAGTGCACACCACTCAGTGTGGAAATATGAAAATTGGAAATTTTTTTTTTATTATTCTACACAAAAATTGGAGGTGAAGGTTAAATAGTTGTTATTCTTTTAAATTTTTTCTGTATCATTTCAATTGACAGGGTAGGTTTAGGGTTTTCTTAAAATTTTACCAGTAGGTAATTTGATACACAGGTTTCATTTTAATCGAGCAACTTTTTATCTCTAGCAATAAATACCACTGCAGTTTCCCAACTTGTGTTTAAACATCTGTAAATTAACAAGGGAAGCAGATGGTACCAAGATAAGAGTTTGCTTAAAGAAAAGGGCAGACAAGCTGTATTTAAAATTAACATCAACGAAGAAAACCCTTCAGCTATCAATGCATTAAAGAATTTAAGATACACTTATTTATCTCCTAAATGTGTGAAAACACTGTATGCTATATGCTTTATTTTGGTGAAAGTAATAAAAAGCAAACGCTTGTAAAAAAACCCGCCAATAAAAGTACTTTGAGTGGCATGCAAAGACTCCGCTTGACTTCAGCTGGGCCCGCCTGGAATGGATCATTAAATGGCCTCTGCCAGCGGCGCACAACATCCAGGAGCTTTAGAACTCGTCCTCCGCGTGGTGATAATTACAGCAGTGACCAGCGAGAGCGCAGCCCGCAGCGAGCAGCTGCCATGGTGATATTAAGGGCAGGCAGCTTAACGCAGAGGGTGAAACGAGGAGCGGCTGTGTGGACACGCTTCAGCAGCGGTTAGTACGTCCAGATCTGCAGAGCTTCCCCAGAAATCGCGGAATCGATCCTTCTCAACCCCAAATGGTAGGAGAACGTTCTCCTCCACCAGCACTCCCAAGTCCTTCTCCTCAGGGCTGCTCTCCATCCATTCTCCGCCCAGCCTGGATTTGTGCTGGGATTGCCACGACCCAGGTGCAGGACCTTGCACTTGGCCTCAACTTCATGAGGTTGGCACGGGCCCACCTCTCCAGCCTGTCCAGGTCCCTCTGGATGGATCCCTCCCTTCCAGCGTGTCGACGGCACCACACAGCTTGGTGTCATCGGCGAACTTGCTGAGGGTGCACTCTGTCCCACTGTCCATACTGCTGCCTTGCCAGATTCCCTGGGGTTAGATAAACATTTCAGCTGCCCCAGCTTTGTGCCAGCTGTTTAGTCCAGGTCTAACACAGCGCGATACAGCACACGCTTGAGAAAAAGGTTGGGTTTTTCCCATATGGGTAGCACTCCCTTGACCAAAAATACTCTACACCTCCATCAGAAAAACAACCAGTAATTCTTGCAAATAGAAAATTCTCATCAGTATGTGAGAAACTGGAGTGAATGTAGCCAGTCTTATTCTCCTGTGTTCCAAATTATGTTCTTCAGACACTTCCATCACTTACGCCTAAAGCACTAGTTCATCTCAAAACTGAACTGTACTATACATCTAGCAAAGAAATGCTGAGTCAGTTTGGGGGAAAAAAAAAAAGATTTTTGTTTCAAATTATTTTTCAGATGCAACCTTCCCCCCCCCCAGCCGTTACCTGTACAACGGCCACCACACCTAACGCTTCCCGCGTGTCGCCACGTGACGATTTACACGCAGTGGTGTGACAACTGCGGGAACGTGCAACCGCATCCCACGCATCCGCTTACGCTCTGTGCCGCGCTGGCCCTCTCCCCGCGGGAGGGATCTAACAGCAGCGATGTTTCCCGTGGATCCTTCCTGGTGGTTTGCAGGCCAAAAGATCTACAGCAGAGTCTGAGGAGCCTTTCTAAGCTTTTACGGTGCACATCCTATTGCCTAAATTAACTCAAAAATTATTTACCCAATTACAATTCTGAGTCCTGTATTGGAGCTGGCTCTCTAATTCGCTTTAAGCGCTTTTATTTCAGCCCCCTTCACTCGTCGCGCACAAACACAGCGTGCGGTGCTGACCGCAAACGGCAGCGGTTAGGAGAGGGCTGCAGCCAGCGCGGCGCGGTGAGCTGACACATCCCCTCTCACACAGGGCGCAGCGGCACCGCCCTGACTCCACCGCGACCCGCACAGAGACATCGAGAAACAGCAAAAGGCAGCAGCAGTTTATTCATTTTAACATCACCTACCCCAAAAATGCACAAAGCAAAGGTAAATATTCGTACGCGGGATGCCGGCTGTCTCTTTCAGTCCATCGTGGTACATTCTTACTCACTTTGGATCTGACCAACCTGAACTGAGCTTCAACAGGAGAAACGGCAGCTGTACAAATACCTGTCAGTTCCTTGCCATGCAAGGCCGCAAGATGCCGGTATGTGACAGGCGGGGTGAGCTGGAGGACACGGACAACTACACGGTTAGCTCCCCAACTTCACTGGCGTACAGACAGTGCCGGCTCCTCCTGTCGGGGAATTCTACGGTTTTTCTGTTGGCATTGCTTTGAAATAAAATCAGCTGTGCCTTAACTGAAAACTAACCAGTCGCTACGCCATCGAAAGCAATGGCAAGAGACTGAAAAGCACTCTCAAAAGACTTAAATTTAATGCAGTCAAAGAACCAGAAAACACCTGATCTGCACTCCTGCTTGCCCTTCAGCTGATTTTTAGACATTTTTGTAGCTCTCCTGAACAAGGCATCACTCTCACGCTTTGTCTGGGGATCACACGCTGATTTCACCTACTGAACGCAAAGAAAGTGTAAGGCTGACTCAAGTTCTGGCAGCGGCCGGCTTTTACTAAGCTCAGGCCGTGGTAACTCGTGCCTTCATCCTGCGAAGGCCTCCCCAGCAGCCCCCCGCGCTGAAGGGGACTGACTGGGTCTGTCACGCGCTGCGGTGTAACGTGCTACCTGACATCTGAGCAGGGTCTCTGCCAGCGCAGAGAAAGGCCACGCAGGGCTTGTTGCAAAATCAGACGGCGCCCGAAGAACCTGCGATCTTCCAGCACACGGCACGCCCACGCTGCTTTTAGAAGGTGGCACAACAGAACGCCTCTAAATTCAGTTGGACAATGCAAAAGGAAAGAAACCTCACAAAGCAGGACATACATCCCGTGTTTGAGTAACTACAAATTAAACACAAATGCAAAATGCCACCCCACAATCACAGCTGTACCAACAGGCGCAACAACGCTGTCAGCAGGCGAGCCACAGAGATGTTAGAGAACGTCCTCCAGTGCCAAGGTGTGTCCATTTTTATTTCGAAGCTCACACAAGGCATATGAACTATAAATTAACCTTTAAATACTCATGCTGAAGATCTTTTTAGTCTATATGCAGAACAATATGTTTACTGCATGTCTATTTTTATTTCTGAGCTACTCGTTTCAGCACTCATGCCTTACAATAATTGATGATGCCCTTGCAGATGATGGCACGCTATCTCCATGAAGGGAAAACACCACTTTGGCATAATGTAAGATATCTTCCCCATTTCATTGCACCCGTAAGGAAGTTATACCGTAGATAAACCACAAGTAAGACTTGGAGAGCGTATCCCGCAAAGCCTGCTCTAGGCTTCCACCAAAAGCCAGAACTCCATCCCCAGCCTTCTCCTGAGAAGAGCTTTTGCAGGGGATATCACCACCAGCGCAAAGGGCTCCACTGAAGACAGGGAGCAAAAAAAACCCCACAAAGATATCATTGCAGGACTTCAGTCTTCTTTCATTCGTTGTTCAAAACTGCCACACGTACTGCATTGGAAATTGTTTGTATCCTATGCATACAGGACTTTTATAATTCCAGAATCAGCGCTTCAAATTCCACCTCCATTTTAGAAAAACAGTTCCCATTTTCATTTCACTGACAAGATGTGGTGCATTTCATTTGCATCTCAGTCAGAGATCAATTAAGACAATAAGATTCTTTCACTCGAGCTTCTCACCAGAAGAGTTTAATCAATTTTAGATTGCTGAAGAACTGCTTTGTAGATAAAGAAGCCTCTTCATACTGTCTCACTGATAAATCGCTTTCAGTGTAAAATTTCAAGACACAATGCACTTAAATATTCAAAACTTCCCCTGAAATCAACAGTAGTTTTGTTCAATCAGAGAGTCAAATAAAAACCAACACGAACCTGACAAAGCGTGGCCCTCAGAACCTACACGCTCCGGGACAGAAGCCGTTAACGCAGTAGGGGCAGCTCGGGTTTAGATCCTTCCTTCACAGCAGCCCTTATGTACACAGCCAATATAAGGTTGGTAACACACACTTAATTAGGCCTTCATTAGGTAGTGTGTGTAACACACACTTAATTAGGACCACTCATGAATAAAGCCGTGCCCGTATGGAAGTACAAGCAGGACCCAGGCCTTCCTAGAAGAACTGTGCTCTGGAGCAGAAGCCCACTGCAGATGTCCCCTTCAAAATGGCACCTTTTACGGACTTGTTTTAAAAAACTGGCGCGGGGTTGCAAGCACAGGAGCTTTACTGCGGCGCTACTAAACCAGTTTCAGTGAAGACGCACGCTGGCACTATGCCGGCGAGTGACGCTGTTTTGGCTCAGGATTTTCAAATACATTCTGTTGAGCTGCCCGACGCTGCTCGCCGTTCCATCAACGGTAAAGTTTCCATCGGCTTCTGTGTGAGCAGCAGGGACCAATTCCCCGAGCGTTACCTGATTTTCCTTCCTGGGGCGGCCACTGACTTCTCCGGTGACACCAGTCCCTGTACCTTGTCCTCTCCAGCTGTTAAAGGGTTCCAGGATTATGTGTTTGAGGTTCTTGGCTCAGATGTGCAGTTTGTGAAATAACAGTCCACAGGGAGATATGAAACGCAAAATTACTTTAGATTTACCATGTCTTTTACATAATCTTACCGAAAACCTCAAACACCAAGCCTGCAGACTGGGAAAAGGCCTGTGAAGTTTTGTACTGACGAACCTAGATAAAATTTTAGAAGAGAAAATTCTAACAGCTCTGCAGCTGTCTGGCATTACCCGTCCAGTTTCCATGGATACAGCCATTAGATGAGCACAAAGCAAGCAGCTGAAATTTTGAAATTAGTATTATTTCAAATCACTCTGTCTCACAAAAATCCTGGTGACAGTAGACGTGTTAGAAATACTGCAGTTCTTTGGTTGAAAGCCCACTCACAGTTGCAACATTGCTAAAACAAAGGTTATGAAAGACAAATAAATCAAACATTTTATCTTTTTTTTTTTGTAAGAAGGACTACAAGCAGGAGGAAAGATTAGTAATATTTATAGGAAAAAATGTTTCTAGTTGCATAGTTTGTTTTGCAACACCAAAATAATGTAGAAAGAAGTTAGCCTTTTTTGTAGGGAGGGCTCCTCTCTCCCCCCAGACTCCAGAACCAAGAGAAGGTATATTGGCTTTTAGGACAACTACAACAGGTGCTTTGCAAATACATCCGACTTTGCTTCTTCGTGGTGATCCCAAAATACGCCACTCCCAGACACAAGTTCTGAATGATGCCAGAAAATTTTATTAAGCAAAGAATCTTGGCCAAAAACAAAAAAGAAGGGGAGGGGACAGACATTGCACACTGCCTTGAGCAGGAGCACAGGGGCCAGACTTTGCGATTCAAGGGACTGCGTGCCTCGTTGGGAAGAAGCAAGAAACGGGAACAAGCAGGAATGACTGCAAGCAGGTAACTTTTAAAGATAGCAAGCTCAATGAAAATCTCAAACAAGAGTTCCCCTGGGAAACCAAGAGAGCCTTTATTACAAGCTTTGCTAGCTTTATTTGTTCTGCTACGTACTAGGAAGTCTCATTTTAAACATCTCATTATGCTTTCTGCATCACGGCGTAAGCGAATCTAACGCCTTCTGTTTCTGATGAGGAAACAGGCCATCCAGCCCAACCTTCTCAAAGAGGAAGGAAAATCACGACTAATGCAGGGAAGAAAGGTTTGGATTCCCGTCTCATCGGACACCGTCTTCACAGAGATTAATAAACGCTGCAAGGTTTGCCAGGAGACGTTGCTGTGCCGTCCTCGTACGGGTCTGATATGAATAATTAACTTCTCTGAGCAGAGCTGATATGCTAAGACCCTTTATGATAAGGGTGTTACTGATTATTTCATGATTTAATAAAGCGTGCAACTCAGAAATTCAAAGCCTATATTCAGTAACCAGCCCAAACCAAGGTTCTAATGAACTCTTTTGTGACTCTTAAAATCTTAATTAAATTTCATTCTTTCTAGTAGTAATGAATTAACTATTCATTAAATTAATCATTTTTATACTAGTAGTTTCCGATTTCTCTGACTTTTCTCAATTGAATGGTTAGGAACACTTAAACTGATCACCCTTCCTGCATGTTCTTTGTGAGAATCCCACAAAACACTCTCTTGATGCTTTGATGGGCAAAGAGGCAACAAAGACCACACCAGAGAGGACACAGTAGACTGACTGGTAGCACTGAGTTTTAAGTGATTAGCACAGCACGCATATTTAAAGACCGAATGCCTCATATTAAATTAAGAGACCAATTAGACTTCTAGGTTACGCTAGACTCGGGTATCACAGAAAGGTGACTGAATACTGATGCAAAAGAAGCTTTTCTAATTGTTAGTCTGAGTCACCAAATGGACCAGCAACAGGACTGGTACAGTTCAGCTCTTGGCCCTCAGCCTCCACGCCCCTGCCCACACAGATCTCCAGAGCACACAACCCACGTGGAAAGAGTAGGAAGAGCCAGCAGCTAAAAAGATCCTGCATCTGCGTTGCTTCTCCTCTGAGGTCTCAGCACTAGGAAGGTAGCTAGACATGGCAGCTACCGTTCAAAAGATTTTTTACCTCCCTTTCTAAAAACTGAATGTACAATTAATTTCTCTTGATAGTTACTGCTGTAGAGCTGGTCCACGGGCATATTTCTGGGCATGCTAGCCTGCTCCATAAAGCCTTCCACCCAAGATCCGTGCTGTCCAACTGCACCGAGCCTTTCCGCTAGGAAAAGTAACAGAGTAGACCAGAACCTATCCAAAATTAGAACAACTTTAATGAAACATAAAAAATCCTCCTGCTCCACACTCTAAAGGAAGCTACAAATACAGGGTTGGAAGAGCTGATGATATATATAATATAATAATTAGGAAGGAAGTAGGGAAATGTGAAATCCTAATTCTGAACAAAACGGTTCAAACATCATTTGTTTTTAGAGAATAAGGGCTGCTCAGGTTCCCCTCCAAGAAAGCTTTCCCTATATTCAGGGCTAATGAGTCAGCAAGTACCAGTACAAGTAGAAAACTTTTGGAAACTGAAGCTGAAAAGGAAAAACACAGCTATATTTCATTCTCCTGTCCACGCAGTTTAACCAGTAGAGTATCCATCTCTCCTTCTCTTGTCATAAAGGAGGAGAGAGCTAGGCCACAGAAAGAGGACAAATCTACATAATATGCTATAAAAATATAAAACCAGGCTTAATTTTCAAGGCTTTCCTAACAGCTTACTGCTAGTTTTCTAGTATCTAACTACATAAGCAGAGGGAGAGGGATACATATTCATTGGAAGTCTGCAGGGCAAGGTTTAAAAAAACAAGTACGACATTAATGCGGAGAGTGTCAACAATTCAAGACAGGAACTATCTAAGTTAAATGATTTAAAGACTGAAATAGCATCAAGCTATTCTGGGGAAGCAGGATTTATTTACGTAACCCAGATACCTTTCCCTGGGCAATCCTGCCAACACTACCTGACTAGCTCGCTGTCTCTGTAAGGCTTACTATTATAGATTGCTGGAGTACCTAGAAGTACGTAAGGATAATTTATCCATCATGGAATGCTGTACCAGTAAATATCCAGGCTACATGAGTTAGATAAATGGGGGATTCAAAGCTTAAGTCATGAAAAATTTACTTGTTTACTGCTTCTTCCAGAGAGGTTTTCTCATATTGCGTAACATAAAAAGTTACAGGACAAAAGGAAAGCCAAGCAGCAATCACATTTCTTTACAAACCACGCTGCGTGTGAACACAGACATGGTGTTTCTCCAAGGCAACATAACCCAGAAGTGAAAAGCGTTCCCACTACTTCCAAAAAATCTGCTTCATAGCATGCACTGCATTTGTTCTTTTTTCAGTGCCTAACCAGGCAAGAATGGTGTTAATACCTTATATGAATCATATTAGCTGTTTTAGTGTCTTCATATAAAGTACAAACTGTTTTAAGACTAAAAATTACAAGTCATATGTTAAAAGAGGACAAGTTTAACCTCCATTATGAAACCAGGAATAATTCAGATCTATAAATACGTGGGTTTGATCTGTCAAAGACCAAACAATTTCAAAAACTTCTTAAGCATATTGCGGAAGAACAGCTGGAACTGTATTTTCATTTAAGAGTAGCAGTGTGCATTAAAGTAAAAGACAATACACTTAATTAACACGCTGCAGCAGTGAACCGTGTCTCACCCTCCACATCTGCCCATGAGTGATGGCAGAGATGGGGAACGGCCCAAACTGCAGCGCCTCTTGTGCTGCATATTAAATCACAGCCGTCGAGTTCCTACATGCAAAAAGGAGCACATTTTCAGAAGCAACCCATTTTTGGGATCTGCAATTTACGGCGTCTGCTGCTACCAACTCGATTTGTCACGCATTGCAAAGAGACTGACGTGGCTTACACTGAGGTAATGTCTTTAAAAAATGATGTTATGTTATTGTGATGCAATATATTACACAGCAGAAGTCCCAGGCAGCCAAAGTGGTTAACGCTCGAAGAAAGGGAAAAGGTAGGGACAGGGAGCTGCCTCGGCTGCCTGCGCAGGCATGCACACACGTTCCTGCTTGCTCTGAAAACTCATCCAAGTTTGCAACACAGCCAAAGGCTTCCAGTAAACGCACAGCTGCCAGCACCAGGTGAGCTGGGAACGCTTTCCCTTCCAGTTCCACTTCTGCCTTCCTTCTGAGACTAATACGACACTACCACACGTCCCAAACTGGTTTGTCTGTCTCTCTCCCTAAGTCCAGAATTAACCTTGAAAGGAGACTGACGACGTACCTCCAGGAAAGAATTCCACATCCAGGAGAATCAGAGGGATCAATTAAATGTTCAAAGAAGAGACAGAGGCAACAAAAAGCGGGTGCCTTGGAATTACAGGCTCATACCCTCTCTCCTTAGGCAAACTCCTGAAAATGGCATCCAGAAGCACAGCAGAATTGTACAATGCTCCTTGTAGGATATACCAACTCAGGCAATCCACGAGGGGCTCAGCGTTGATTAGAAAACCAGCCGCACCAAGAGAGAATTTCTCATGCTGACAAGGAATTGCTTTAGTACACTATATATCAGCCTTTGAACACCCTCCGTTCATAAAAAAGTGCAATGAAAGGGTATAAGCTACATTATACCTTAATACTATGTTCTCCTAGGGTATGTGCAATATCTACAGGAGTGATTCTGTAAGAAAAAAAAGCGCATCTCAATAGATTCAGAATGGAGAACACAAAGATAGAACAATACCATAGGATTAAAAAGGTCTGGGTTACATTAAACATTAATATTTTTTAAATCCTTATTGAACAAAACCTAGGAAATGTGGTATTTGACATGCCGTGGACTCTGAATAGCTAAGAAGACATATGCAGAAACAAAAAAGAACTGAGATATTAACAGACAAAGAGTAAAATGAGCTCTTACGGCTGCATCTGTTAGTGCAAGACCACCTTGGAATGGAAATGAAATTGTAGCGTAAGAAAATAAAAGAAGGTCAGGAGAATTATCTGAGTGTTAAGTAAAGATTCTTGGATTTTTTTTTTTTAATTATAAACTAAGAGGAGTTAAAAGGTCAAGTAATAGTAAGAAGGGAAAAGTCAATTCTGAGAGCATATTTTTAGAAGTGACTTGCTGATAGACATGCTGTATCCAGCATCATCCCCAAGTGTACCATCGGAAACAGCTGTTCCACTTGGGAGGATATACTGTGTGTAATTTTTTTAAAAAAGGTATCATTTATAGAAGTAGTAGTTTACTACAGTGTTTCAAAGTTATGAGACAACAAGAAAGAATATCTGGGGAATACAATCTAAAAATTAGTGAACAAAACCCTCTGATGAAATAGTCTATTCAGAAGGTGACAATGGAATAAGCTTCTGAAATAAGTTTTAAGAGAGATGATTTACAAGAAGAGATGACAGTAAGATTTCCTCTTCAGAGGAGAAAAATAATAACCCAGATTTAAGTAGAATAACCCTAAAATGCCCTAGTATTTCAGACCTCTTTCTCTAATATATTTTATGACTATTACATTAAAGTGGCAATATCTCGGAGGGAAGCTGGATGAAGCAGCACTGTGCAGATTTACAGCCATACCCTGAAACCTTCTGCTGCTCTGACTACACGAGTACTGTTGAACCAAAAAGTCTTCTTGGTCCCTCTCTATGCTCTGACACAGGGGCAGTAAGGTTGGTGTAAAAACTCTCAGAGAGGCTTACCTTACCCCTGTACAAGAAGACCTGGCTTCTTAGCAGAAGAGATTTCTTCACACAGTTCCAGTTGAGCAAGTTACCCCAAGCCGTGGTAACCAAACACAACGGTTTAATTTGGCCCATCTGAATTAGTAAGTGGAATCTATTATGAGGACGTATTTCGGTGTGACTCAATTAATGGGCAGTAATTTACTAAGCCAACAGTTCTTGATCACCTCGGATTAGATTATCACGCTCTCCACATGATGAATGAGGCGTCCCTCAAATCAACAGAACCATAGTAGTTTGGTTTGGTTTTAATTTTATTCCTAACCAAAATATATTTATTGAAAACACTGCCTTAAAGACCTAAGAGGCAAAAGAAACCGAAAAAATCTTGTGAGCACCACTGGAGCAGCATTATTTGCATTGAGCAGTACTTGCACAGAGCAGAAAAACAGTCCCAAGGACATCAGCAGAACTATTTCTGTTTAAGAGCCTTCTCTGCATCAAGAAGAGTACCAAAATGCGTCACGAGAATTTGGTTTCATTCTATTCCAGGTCTGAGGAAACTTTAGGTTTTATTTCCCATCTGCAGCGTCCTGTCAGTTTGCATCGCCCACGTCCTGTTACGTAACAGAGTGGGACTGACAACCCAACCTGACCTGACAGAACCGGAGCTGGCATCTGCCAAACTGAAAAAGCACTTTTCTAATGCTGCGGCGACAGGGAACATTTCGGTTTTGACATCAGTTTATTTTTTAATACTTAAGGCAAAAAAAACCCCCATCAAATAAAATACTTCATTGACACCTGGATTATCTAAAGAGTGCAACTGCTTTCCCATCATGTTCACGCTCATGCACAGGGGTACGTAAATTCTGAACCAGTTTAGCTGACCTTTTTGTTCCATGTGTTAGTTCCTGCACAATCCAGGGCTGAGTGCCTATGAATACACATCACCAATGGCATCAATCACATACGTAAAGGTTTAGTTAGGAACACATTTCCACCCTTTTTACTCTGTTGTGACCATTTACACACCATCAATGTCATACTGAGCAGAATAAAAAAGCTTATTAAAGCAAAAAAATCCAATATTTACTCCCAAGACTTGTTTATCTGCATTTGTAGCTGCTGTGATTACAGTCACGAAACTCACATGTATGAAACGAAAACCTTACTCAAGATACAAAGCATGCCCGCACCACTCTGACAGACATTTGGGTCTCTACATGTCCCCAGCACGCTCTTAATCTGTCTTCTGCTACTCTGGGGCATGGCGAAGCTGAGCGTGTCAGGACGTTTATGTGAAGCAGTGTTGCTACTGAAGACACCATATGACTTCAGCATAAAAATAAGAAGATTCAACAAGACATTTCTTTGTAGATTCATTACATTTCTTTAAGATTTTGGAGAGCAAATTTAATGAGATAAATTAGCTCCTGAGGACGAATGCTAAAGCCAATTCAAGGATGTGGTACTACTCTTCCTGGTAGCAAAGCACTGTATCGGTTTAGACAATTTTTGACACCTGACTCAAAAGCACGAGGTTCCAGAAGATTCAGTAAGCAGTGTAACAGCTTGCAGGCTCTGAAATGAGTATGTTCCACTCTGCTCTACTGTACTGTTCATCGTTTTCGTCTTGTGTTAGGTCACTGCACTCTTAACTCTCCACACATCAATTTAATGTAACAGTCCAGCAAAAAAAAACCCTGTAAGTACTGACTCTGGGAAGGCTCCAAGATTCTCCACCAGTGAGACCAAGTACGCAATATACAACTGCACGGTCACAATGAAGAGGAGCACACACTCCTTCTTGTAGCAAAGGCCCAACCCACCCCGGGTGGGTCAGCCATCTGTGAAACTGCCACCTTAGCTGTAACCTCGATCTGCTGCCCGATTTAATTCACTGCCTTGCTGCACGCGCATTTATGCCAGCACAACTCCTAAAACTTAGCAGCCAGGGGAAGGGAAGGGAAGAGAAAGACATCTCTGGATTGCAACACTGCCTTATGCTGTGTGTTAAACCACTGCCTTAAAAGTAGACTTGTATGAAATTCAATCATGCAGGAAGAAGGAAGAAGAAGAATTAAGAGAAAGGCACCAAAGAAAGGAAAACAGGGTTAAACAGAAAACAAGTGGTAGAAAATAAATGAAGTAACAACACCTAGCTATCACAAAAATTTTAAAAAGGGGGAAACTGGAGCAGAAAGTAACATTTCAAAAATGAAGTTATTTGCAGACATATTGAAAAAAAAAAAGAAATCTTTCTCTGTAATTCTCAGATACACTGACCCAAATTCGTATTATTTAAAAATACGTTTGACATTTGGAATGTGTCAACGGAAGTGCATTTTGTAGGACTCACAGAGAGAGCTACAAAGTAAGAAACAATACTTCTTTTAACTTCATACACACGATAAAAGATTAATGGCCCTGCCATCCATCTATCCTCTTCCACTCGGGTTCACTGATACGTCTCAGTATGTTTCGTTCACAATTGCAGTCAGACTAGAGAGATCAATCAGCTTTTCATGTTTAGTTCCTGACAAGCTTTTCTTATTCTTGATATGAACCATAAAACCCTGTCTAACTTCTCGTTTCACTGCATCCAGAAGGAACCTTTGATTTTATTCCTATGGGCCCCTATTGCTATCGAAACAGTTGGTGCTAACATTTTTTTTGGCACGGCAATGTTCTCCAAAAATCCCCTTGAACACTTAACAAGTATGAACCAAATTGATTGTTTTGGTAGTATGTATTAGCAGAAGACTTGAACAAACTGTTCAATAAACTCAGATCTGCTCAACTTGGACGTTACAATACGCAGTTTGCAAAGGTGTTTTGAAAGCACCCCCTAAAATGGAGCAATCTGGGAATCTATTGCCACCAGATCACTGCTTAGGGGAACAGGAAACTGCTCTTGGCATCGCTGCCAGCTAATTTAGCTGTTCTTGGCGTACCGCTTCCACGCGTGGCCAGAAGCCATGTACTATCTGCCACCTGAAAGCACAAACCTGAGTTTCACCTTACTCCAATCTGACTTGAGTTTTCATGGCAAAGCTTCAGTAAATTGCATAGACTAAAGCAACCAAACAGAACTATTTGTGTGGCAACGGCAACAGAAAGGGGAAGAATCCCCAGCCAACAAGCCCAATCCCCATATGCAAATTTGCCTTCCGTTTAAAAACACCAAAGAATAACTGATGACAGAATACTATTTCCAAAACTTTTTTCCCCTCAGAGATTCTTGAGGGGAAAAAAATCCAATAGAATTATGCGTAGAAGTACCGCTTCCAACAGTGATGCAACTTCTATTACCCAGATCCTTACAGTCTCCCACAATAAGTGATTTTAAACATTTTATGCATTATCAGAATCTTCTAAATGTCTGTGAAAGCAGTAAAGAATGTTTCTCTTATATTCACCTTATATTTTTGGCAGCATCCAAAATGACTTCTTAGGAGTATGTAGTAGGAGAGTCACCAGTAGATAGGTAAAAACTGTCCCAGATGTATTCTGCTTCCCCTGAAATTATGCTATTGATAGAGCGTGGAAACAGGCTGCAGGAAAGGACTAGTCAGGGAAGGCTACCATTAGCCTCTCTCTAACCTATGCAATAGGGACCTTTCCTGAAGCTACTTCTCTCCCTAGTGACAGATGCAACCCCGCACCATTCGGCAGTCATGCTTCCTAGGGATGGGAAATTTTGTACGGCCCAACTAGGCTCCCCAGTCCAACACATACAGGATGGACAGAACTGACCGGTACATTCAGCTGGTATGATACTAATCTACAGTTATTTTATCCAATTTTATTAATCCCAATAGATACCTTACCCCACCGCATCATCACACGATACTAGTATCAGCTGGGGAGATGGAAGCTTAGCAAGTAGTAACATCCTAAGTATCCTACAACGTTCAGAGTCTTTTCCTGTCACCAACGCGCCGATTCTCAGTACAATGAGTACTCCTTCACGCTCATTCCATTTTTCAGAGGCAGAACTTTCCAGTGCTACTCTACTGACGTACGGTGTTATAGAATACTGCATAGGTATTACAGATCAATTCAGGTGCAGAAGAAACAACGTGTAACGCTGCTCTAGATTCACAAGTCGTGGCTTCAAACATGTACTATTCCTTTTCATACACCTCTGCATTCTGATATTTATCAAGTTACCATATTTACAGACCAAAATAAAAAGGAGCTGTCAAACAACTTAAATATATATTTCCCCTTAACCACCACCCAGCTTGAAAGGCTCAAGAGCTCCAACAGCATCAAGTACTGACCAGAATTTTCAGGTAACTTTTTAAACTGTACTCACTGCAGCAATTTTACGTGATGTACACATTCTTATATAAAGTAATTTCACAACTTTTCTCAGGCATGGGGAAAAGGGTTTTAAAAAAAGGACACATCTTAAAGTCTGCAGATTAGTGCTTTGGTGTCACTTTGAGAAACAGCACATTCTTACTAAATATTATGTTTTTAGGAGGAAAACTCAAAACATTTATCACACTCCCTTTATCTTACTGTCCCAGCTTAACACGTAGTCCTCATTTGACAAATAAAACCCACGGAGGTGCTAAGAGACAGTATACCATCATGATACTGTTATGGACAGAATTTAAGTGCATGGCACAGCCCAGAAAAGCTAAAGCTGAAGGTCAAAAATGCAATATGGATTATAGTGCAGGAATGCCTCGATGACATAGGGTTATTTCCCAGAACTTGGTCATTTTCTCAGATAGTTGTTTCACCATTTTATTTTTGTACTCCTAAAATTATTACTTTAAAGTAATCAAATCCTTCGCTTGTGTGGCAAACAAGCAAACCTGAAATAACAGTATTGGATTTTATTATACAGTTAAAACTTACACTATACACATTAGAATAACTGACTGATATCTTGATATATCACTTCAGCTACTCTACTACTAGCACTAGCATGAAATCTGACTAATACATAAGGGTCTATCAGCAAACTGGAGTTTCTGGAGGGTTTTTCCTCACCAAAATGGGCTTTGAGCCACATCCACTTTCTTGGGATGCGGTATAGAATGTATCATGCCTCAATGCAGAGGACTTGGAGGGGCTTGCTAAAAATAAAACATTTCACTCGTAAACATGTCACAATATGAGATCCCTTTAGAAGATGCTGCTCTATTTCCTTCTTCATTTTTGCAACTTAGAAAGGTAAAATGAGCATGGAAATACCCTGGCTGAAATCCCAAATAGTATCAGTAATATCCTTTAGGCTGAAAGAAAATATTTTTTAAAGATTAATTTGATCTTCGTACCATAATGATCCTTTGCTCTGCACAGTTCTTAAATCAGGATATTTGTTACCTTGTCATATCCTTCTTTCAAGACAACTTCTTTTTCCTCCTTGTGCACACCTACACGCAGAGGAAAATAGACATTTTCTGTCCGCAATACAGAAGTTATAGATTTTATTTTAAATCCTCTAGCATACAAATCTCAACACTCACCAGAAGGGAAAGGTAACATCTTTAATATTAATGTTTCTTATGTTTCCAGATAGCCAAACATTTATTTTTTTTTTAGATACAGGTTTATTCCCTTGTAAAAAGCTTAAATTATTCAAGTAAAACATGATGAAAGTAAACTTGTTCATAGTTCCAGGTTTTAAGTCTGGTTGGTTTTGGAAGGACCATACATAATATCAATGGCTTAACTGCTTATTGACTGCCAATAGTTCATATATTAACATTTCTACTATAACAATTTACACAAAATCTAATGTTTCATGCACTTTGCAGATGAAGAGTTTAAAAAAACACTAGGTAGATTTTAAAAGCTTTGGTTAGAATACAGAGGGGTCAAATGCCTTTGACAAAATGACTGTGAAGTGGTATCACTGAGACTTGCACACAGTTTCCATTAAAAAGTGGTAGCTCGTTATCAGCCATTGTTCCTGAAGTTCTCCTAATTCTGGTATTACATAGCCAGAGGAGACACAAGTTTAGAAATTGCTTCTTACGCCGTACTCTACCTAGCAATCGTTGCAAATGTGACCGCACAGAAGCATTATTTGTATTTCTGAAGCACACAAAATAAAGCTTACATCAGTATGGGAAGGGCAGCTCCAGCCTGAGGGCGTTATAACAAAAGGTAAGAGGATACAGAGTTTGAACAAACATGTATCACTCAAATCACTAGTATCTCAACCTGGAGAACAAACAAAACAGTGAGTGACAGCATGCAAGAGAAACAGGGCTTAGAAATGCAGAACTCAACTAAGATCACTGCAGCCATTTCAGACAGCTGCATTTTGCTCTATATTTAGTCCCGGTAAACTGAAAGGGAAGAGGAAGTTATCCTGTTACAAATTCCTTCAACTACTTCCCAACAGCAAAGATGCTGTAAAAATGTGTACTGACATTTACAGCTCACACAAGATTAATGAAAGCATCAGGAAGTAAAACTCCAAAATTAGTCCTGGAAGAGCCGCAGGTGCCAAACTGCTATTTATAGACTGAGGAGATGCAATATTTTAAAATCAAAGATTGTCATGCATCATCTGCAAGGAGATAAGAGGAGAAATATACAGCTAATTCAAGGAACACAATATGCAAGCATCAGCAAAAACAGAATTACAACCTAGATTATGCCAGTTTTGTTAACCTCTTCATGGCGTTTAAATCGAGATAACATACCGGTAACACAAGCCACGAAACCTAAGGAGCTAAAAGCTTTTCTGAAGTTATTATGTTCTCTCTCCTGTTTTATTTCCTTAATATTGTCTACAACATTACTTGTACCCATTTCTTAAAAAAAAATGTACAGTATCTCCACCACTACTGGTCAAAGGGACAGAAGCCGTGTCAGCAATGTCACCTGTAATGCGCTTGTTTTGTTCCTTTACTCTCTCTGCACCCGCCCGGAGAGCTATGGACTGCACTCCAAGCAGCAGCCTTCATAAAAACCTAGAGCTATTATTTAGGAAGTGTCGTAGTTTTGCCCCACTTGGGACCAAGCTATGCAGTCTCTCAATGACTCCCCCCACCCTCAGAGGGCACAGGGAGAGACAATATAAGAAAAAAAGGCTCAAGGTTTGAGATAAGGACAGGGAGAGACCCTTAAAGTTACTGTTACGGGCAAAACACACTCAGCTTGGGGAAACTACTTATTTATTAATAATAAAATCGAAGCAGGATAATGAGGAAGAGAACAAAAAGCAATTTCCTCCCACCCCTCCCCTCTTCCCAGGCTTAACTGCATTTCAGTTATCTCTACCTCCTTCCCTTCGCTGAGTGGCACAGGGGGAAGAGGGAACGGGGGTTGCTGTCTGTCCATCACACGTCGCTTTACGCCGCTGCTTCCTCCTTGGGGGAAGAACTCCTCACGTTCCTCCCCTGCTCCAGCGTGGGGTCCCTCTCACGGGCCGCAGTCCTTCGGGAAACTGCTCCGGCGTGGGTCATCTCTTCCACGGGTGCAGCCCCTCCAGAACGGCTGCCCCAGCAGGGCCTCCACGGGCCACAGCCTCCTCCAGGCACCCGCCTGC
>WHYT01014973.1:25963-49126 GCA_009806455.1 Tetrax tetrax
CAGCCATGGACAGCCAGGCAATACAGAGGACAGTGCCTCAACAGCACGCTTGCAATGTAAGAACTTAATTTAATATTCCTCTTAATTTAATATTCCTCTAAAAATGGAACAAGAGCTGTGAATGGATTTGAAAGAAAATTACTGTAATTTTAAAAATTGTATTAACTTGTTATGTTCTATGTAATAGTTCTACAGCCATTTTAGCCTTGTTTAGAACTCTGTTTTCTAATTTTTTGTCTGTGTTACTCATTATTTGTGCTATTTATACAATCTATATTGTCAACCGCTCTATTTAGTATATATAAAAATCTTGACTAACAAGATGGCAAAGAAGGGTAAGGGAGCTTAATATCCCTATCAAATAAAATTCTTCAGGGTGTCAGCAAGTGCTGTCAGTATTTAATTAGGACAAAGTCCACCTTCTGGAGAAAATGTTGCTACTTTTTTTTCAGGTCATACTAAATTTCCATGCCTAATGCCTAAAGCTAGTTACTCTATTAAGACTGCTCAAGTGGAAAAATAAACTGTTTACAAGTAAGTAAAATAAACTCATAGTTCAGTTAGCTCACAGATGGGTGAGTATTTGCACAAATACTTCATTAGAACACTTACCTCATTCCTTGTTTGTATGTTCTAGAGAATATCTATATTTTTCTTTAAAGATTTCAGTTACAACATCTGCTGTATTACTCATTTGTATATCATCTGACTACCAAACACGGAATCTCTCTGACAGTTAAAAAAAGCCTAAAAATTTCAACCAGTGTCTTCAAAAATATAATTTCAGAGTTGTATACAAGTGAGTTCCTCCTGGGCTATTTGGTGAGAACTGTCAAACAATACTAAATTATTTTTGCTTTAACTATTCACAAATAGTTATTCTCTTGATGTGAGAATTGTATGAACTTTATAACCTGAAATAACTTTCACAAATTTGAATTGCTAATTATTTAAATGGAATTTGTCTGGAACAGGTTGGTTTCATTATCTTAAGTTGAGACATGCATCACAGGCTGTGAGTGGTAGGTCTTGAATTTAAAACCTTTTTCTAAATTGAAGACTTCCTCCACTGTAATCTAAAGCACAGCAGGCATGCTTTTCATCCAAATGACTTGAATCACCATGGGAAAACGTAATGAGGGTTTCCTCACATGAATTAGAGAGTTGAAGTTTAGCAAATTCAGAACAAGCACTCCTCACTTTTCTAGCCTTGCAGCCAGCAGCGTTCTCCACTACTGCAACTGCTCACCTAAGCAAAAAGCAGCTCCACAACCCACTCTTCGGAACTCGTTCAGTTCCTCTCTGTGCAAAAGCCAGGAACTGTCAGATTGTATAAAGTACAATTTGAAGAAAGCATAGCTTTCTATAAGGGCTATTCTATATTGGATTTGCTAAAGCTTACTTAACTTACTTGTGTTTGTGTAATTTAGACAATTACGTCATTGTGAGATATGTGTGCCACACTGCTTAACGGTTGCTAGTGCATCAGTATGCTGACAATGCCAAGTAAATATCAGTAGATGGTTTGCATAAGGTGTTGTATAGAAAGCTGTAGACGTTGGTAGCGATATTTTAGGTGCAATAAAATGATTCTAGCTAGTAGAAGGGAAGACAGTGATTTGGGTTTTGGTTGGTTTTTTTTTTTTGTATTGCAATAACTACTGCCCCATTTAGTCCCCTTAGTGAATCTGGCAACAACATAATCTCCTGAATAGTTAAAACTCTTGGCTTTTCCTCCTTTTTATAAGTTAAGCAAAATTTCTGTGCGGACGAAATCATAAATGTAGACAAAATGTAGCATAACGCAAATATTTAAATTTTATTTGTATAATGGTTCAGATAAAAACCCTGTGGATGTGCTTTCTTTCAGTCAGAAAACCAGACAGAAACAGTTCATTCACGTACACTTCACAGACCTACAGAACCACTACACAGGGAAATCTAATGTAGGTCCCCTGGGGGCTATGGCAAAGTGACTTCATTTTGAATATTCGGTCACCTCTCAAATTATCCTTCCAAGAGACTGGTTGGGAAAACACCTCGTGGGAGATCAGTGCTATTTATACATTAAAAAAAAAAATCATCATTATCAGGAGAGTAAAATACCGCGTGTGTATACAGTAATGCGGATACAAGAGCCACACCCAGGGAATCTCAGCAACTCAAGCAGGAGGCAGGGAGCTGGCAGGGTTGGAGCTCCTGGAAGGTCCTGAATGTCGGAGAAACTGGACAGTACTGTGTTGCCGATGGTCCTAGTGCAGCAAACTGCAGGGGAAGAGGAGGGCGGTCGGTGCCAAGGCTGTGGCCTCACCTCCTCACAGCCGCGTGTCGCCAGAGGCACGGCGTGGGCCCAGCTGCTGCCCCGACAGGGAAGGCAGGGGCTCGGGTGGGTGAAAGCCCAACTGCGACGTCCGCCCCGTGCTCAGAAGTGGGCTACGGTGCAGGCAGGCTTCAAGTAAGCAGCCTTTGGCAGCCCTGCTAAAAATGGTTCAGATTTATTCAGGAGGCTGAAATCCGTTTTTCTGCTACATCAGTTTCTAGCTTTTGACTTTTCCATCCCTAACTATCCCAATGTGCAATCAAATGCTCCGTTTGCACATATACCCTGTTCAATTAACACACAAACAGCCCCCTGCGCACATAGAATCATAGAATCATAGAATCATAGAATCATAGAATGGTTAGGGTTGGAAGGGACCTTCAAAGGTCATCTAGTCCAACCCCCCTGCAAGAAGCAGGGACATCCCTGACTAGATCAGGTTGCTCAGAGCCTCATCCAGCCTGGCCTTGAACGTTTCCAGGGATGGGGCATCCACCACCTCTCTGGGCAACCTGTTCCAGTGCTCTACAACTCTCATTGTAAAAAATTTTTTCCTAATATCTAATCTAAACCTCCCTCCTTCTAATTTAAACCATAATGGGTCATTTCTGCGTTCAGCTATCCACCTGACATAAGGTGCACAACAGGAAAGCGCTTACACACATCCAGATCTTGTGCTTCTTTAGGGCTGTTCTTTCCAAAGCCATTGCAACAGCTTCAGCTGGGCCAGCAGAAACACCCGCCATCACGCCATGGAGGAGAGCAGGGTCCCAGCACGCTCTGACTCCTCTTCTTCTGTCAAACAGCAGAAGACCAGAACTCAACTGGGGAGAAGAAAAGCACCACCAGACCTATTGTTGTGTTTATTTTTAAAGAAACAAAATGGTGAGATAGGAACCTTACAAGAAGGGACCGACTAACGGGAGCTGGTTCTGGTGCTGGCTGTCCGCCATTTTGAGAAGTGTGAGGAGCAGCTGGTTCTGGTGCTGGCTATCCGCCATTTTGAGAAGCGTGAGGAGCAGCTGGTTCTGGTGCTGGCTGTCCGCCATTTTGGGAAGCGTGAGGAGCAGCTGGTTCTGGTGCTGGCTGTCCGCCATTTTGAGAAGCGTGAGGAGCAGCTGGTTCTGGTGCTGGCTGTCTGCCATTTTGGGAAGTGTGGCTTTGGTGAGCCCGAGGGAAGTACCTGAAGGGGCGAAGCGCATCCGGTTGAGCACCGGGCTGCATTGATGCTCCCAGCAGCTCTCTCAGAAAGCCGCTTATGCTGGTTGCAGTGAGAGGGAAAGGTCGCTGCCCCTGCCTGAGGTGAGGCGGCTGCTCTCGCCCGAGGGGAGAGGCAGAGGCCACCCTTCCGGTGGCTCCTGCCTCAAGAGAGGGGCTGCCCACCTGCCCGCTCCTTGAGCGCCTCTCAGGGGAGAGGGGGCAAATGGGCTCTGTGGCTGCCCAAGGCCGCGCTATGAAAAACTCCCACTTTCTTCTGAGTATTCCTCTGTCTCAGCTGCCATATAGTCATTCATTTTCTCAGGGCTGCAGTCCCTTTTTAGATGCTGCTTTGGGAAAAGTTCGAGAAGTTTGAGAGGAGGACATACTTTAACTCAGTGACGATTAGGTGAGAGAGCAGGAAATAACCCTGCAGTTTGGAGTGGCCATTTTTCTCGTGAGACCCCCCCCACAGTACTGCATCCAGTTCTGAAGCCCCCAACATCAGAAGAATGCGGACCTGTTGGAGCGAGTCCAGGGGAAACCACGCAGATGCTGAGAGGGCTGGAGCAGCTCTGCTGTGAGGCCAGGCTGGGAGAGCTGGGGCTGTTCAGCCTGGAGAAGAGGAGGCTCCGGGGAGCCTTCCAGTGCCTACAGAGGGCCTATAGGAAAGATGAAGAAACTCTTCAGCAGGGCCTGTTGTGACAGGACGAGGGGTCATGGTTTTAAAGTAGAAGGAGGTAGATTCAGAATAGACATCAGGAAGAAATTTTTTACCCTAAGGGTGGTGGAATGTGTTGCCCAGAGAGGCGGTGGATGCCCCATCCCTGGAAACATTCCAGGCCAGGTTGGCCGGGGCTCTGAGCAACCTGATCTGGTTGGAGATGTCCCTGCTTCTTGCAGGGGGTTGGACTGGATGGGCTTTAAAGATCCCTTCCAACCCAAACTATTTATGGTTCTATGATTCAGTCTCCTTCTTTAGGAACTCCTTGTCCAGAAGAGGATGAGAAATCACTGAAGGTCTTCTGAGAAGGATTCCTGTTTCTCCCCACTCAGCTAGGGATGCACCCTGAGGAGAGGGAAGACAAAGAATGGACATGGGTGCTGAGCAGGTGAAGGGGACAGTTGTCAGTGGTGCCAGTGTGTACAGAGGCTGAGGGGCCTTCCTCCGGGTTCAGGGAGGAAGAAAGCATCACAGGGTTGTAAGGCCACACATGACCTTTCTTTGGAGTGTAGGGATTAGGGACCTGTGATACACCTACGGTGGGGAATGTAGAGATTTCAAAAGATAAAATATATGCGTATTATTTATATGGAGAGAAATAAGTAGAACCAAAGTACAAAATGTAGGAACACTGATGGTTTATGACAGATACTCTAAGATGCTGTAATTCCACAAAAAGAGTTAATCTTTGCGCTTGTCACTTTGTAGACTTCAGGAATACCCTTAGCATGTTTCATTTAAATTATATAAACATCTAACTGAAAGAGTATTTGAGTTATTTAACTTAAATATAAATTTCAGTTATGTTCTTCATCAGCGTAACTTTTTTCAAAATCAGTTATTACAGCTTCAGACTGTTACCAGGCTATAATTGCCAAAGCTTTTTGCGAATTCTTAGAACAGATTTTACTAAACCAAACATGTCTTTATAGTTCTTTTGTATCAGCTGCCATGTATATAACATTCATTATTGCAACAGATAGAATGTGGAGATCACAAAACTGCAAGGTGGTTAAAAAGACCAAACTGGTAACAATTACGTCAGACTATGCAGGACTATATTCAGACCACTGTAAGGGTGACTCTAATATGTTGTAATTTTGGATCAAGAATGGGCTAGCTTGATCTCTTTAATTGTTTTAATGATCTACAAAAGTCTATAATTTAAACTATTTAAATTCACTTGAGCATGTTATCATTCACCAGTGGAGAAATTATGCTAATGGTTTTATTGTTATATTAAAAACGGTGCTAATTTGAGGCTTCTGGGAATACAAATGTACAGCTCAAATGTTGTGTTCTCATTAGTCATGCAGTAGGACATGACACAAAGTAGGTATTTTGTCATTGTTAGAAACAAAATGGCTTGCGTGAACAATAAATTGCACATCTTTTCATTAGAGGAGGGGACATACTTGTCAGCAAAACAAAGTGGCTGATAGGAAAACATCAGTGAATAAAAAGTAATACGGGAAAGCTGTTGCCTATGGAAGGAAAAGGAAGGGAAAGTGTGACTCTCAGCTGTATTGTTATTTACTGGCAACAAAAATCGTAATGCTCCCTCTTCTACTAAAAAGCCTGATTTTAATGGGTTACCTCCACTAGTGCAGAAATAATGTAAGCCAACTCTTTGTCATCTCAAAGATGAATTGATTGATTTCCAACTCCAGAAAATAACATCATTGTGTTTGAAGGAATAAGAAAGAAATTGCAGCTATTAGGTGTATAGTGAAACAGATCTTGGAGATTTGCTGCAGAAACAGGTAACTTGAAATGGCATGACCATGTTTGTTTACTGATACTTAGACTATTCTTTCAGGAGTCATTTAAAAAAAAAAAAGTATTTTGCTTTGTGAGGAATAATTTAGTATCAAGAGATGAGCTACAAAGTAATGTTCATTTTGTGTTCATCTGTATTGTAGCAGAAACTCATAAATCCATTTTGATTTATAAAACAATAGGACAGTTTGAGAAATGCGTATGCACTAAATATTTTCACCAAATTATAACCAAGCTAGGCAGATCTCACATTAATTCTGTTCCAGGCTACAGATTCTTAGTGTTTTTCCCTGAATAAGGAGCCTGCTTTCCTGAGCTCTCACTGCACCGATACCAGCAATGTTTTTCAAGAACGAGTTGCAGGGGGTGCTCGTGTAGCCACCGCACCCTGTCCTCATCTGTCCTGTCACTGGGCAAGCCTGAGAATTAGGGTGTCCACAGAGTTCACTTGGAGGTCAGTTTTTAATGCTTTAAAGCGATGCTTTTAACACTGACTAGCTGGGTTGTCTTGAAGGAAATATGTAAAGGAAGAGAAGAGATACAATTATCCTTTATTCATGGCTGAGTTGGCTGTTTAATTTTCGTTAATATCTTGGTGCTCTTTCCTTGATAAAACTTTTTTCCCCATGATGAAATTTCATATGCGCAAATGCCATGTGGAATACTTAATAACTGGAAAAAGGATACTATAATTAATGTTTAGTACTCTAATTTAGCCATGGATAAATTTTTAATTGTTGTACAAAAAGACACATTGAGAAAATATGCAATATAATTTTAAAGTACAAAACTGCTTTTGAACTTCTGAAAAAGTGGAAGCATGCTTTTATTTTGTATTTAAGACTGATTTTCTGTATTTGCACAGTGAAAGCCTGGATAAATGTAACGTTTGTCATTTTGAAAGCAAACGCGTAATGGAATACACTTTGAAAACACTTGACGCATCTGCTGTGCTAAATGACAGATTTTTAGTGCATGGATATGGCTGTGTTAACCGGCATTTCTTGGTGGCTCCTCATTTTAGTAGGATACTGCTGGCCATTAATCCTTGAGCTGCAGTTTTTGATTTCTGTTGCTTTTCCCTCAGGCAGAACTGGTATTCTGTTGGACATTGGAGGCTATAACTTACTTTTTGTAGAAAGTCAGATCTGGGTTTCCTTGATCGAGAACACTGTTGAGGTAAAAATGTGAATCCCATGTGAACTAGGTGATCTTCCAAAAACCTCCACTAGCTGTCAGCCTCCCTGGATTGAACACAGTTCTGATGCAGAAGCCCTTTCTCATGGTACTGCACTATGGTTTTCCTTATGACTCTTGATTCTAAGAATGAAAGCTGTGTCTGTTACTCATGAGACGTCAGGTTTAAATAAGAAACGGAAGAGATGAAATAAAAAAAAACTTTTTCATCTTTATTTTCATACCAGATCTCATTTTAAATTGGTATTTCAAGACTATTTTCTTTTCCTTTGGCTGCCATTTTAGATGAATTATCTAGCAGCTGTAGCACGGACACAAATCAGTTCATCATAATAATCTTAGCCCTTTCATGTATTTTAGCAACTAGTTGCTATTCCCACATAGTCTTGCAAGGAAAAGAATATATGTTTCAGGTTATTCTAGGAAGGATATTTTTATCATTAAATTCAGTACGGTCATTCTTTTGTATTTAATATCTGGACATCTTGAACTTGACATTTGCTCCAGACTTTGTCAGTAGTATGCTAAATGACCTTTAAGCTTTGTTGAAGGGTTAGTCTAAACAGATGTCAGCTGTTCGTCTCCATTTAGAATCATTCAGGCGCTGGAATTGATTATTTCACTTGTGAATATTGATGGCTTTCTCCTTGGCAGTTGGGAAGGATAAGTTCTCCTTCACTTAAATAGTTCAAATAAAAGTATTTGGCTGTCTCACTGGTAAATATGAGAGAACTATGCCATAATCTATAAATTCTTCATATTTTCTGTACAATAAATTAAAATATGCAACTCTTCACCTCTAAATTACTGAAATATCATTGCTAATTTGAACAAATTTTTATAATATTATTGCAGCTAAACTACACATTAACTCAAAACTCTTGCACTTACGGATAACTGTCATAGTTCAGCCCCGACTGGAACCAGACTATGCAGTCTCTCTCACTCCCCCCACCCTCCAAGAGAACAGGGAGAGACAATATAAAAAAACAGCTCAAGGTTTGAGATAAGGACAGGGAGAGATCCTTAAAGTTACCGTTACGGGCAAAACAGACTCGACTTGGGGAAAACTATTCATTTATTACTAAAAACTGCAGGATAACGAGACAGAGAACGAGATAACTTCCCCCCCACCCCTCCCTCTTCCCGGGCTTAACATCTCTACCACCTTCCCCCCCGAGCGGCACAGGGGGAAGAGGGAATGGGGGTTGCGGTCAGTCCATCACACGTCGCTTTACGCTGCTGCTTCATCGTTGGGGGAAGAACTCCTCACATTCCTCCCCTGCTCCAGCGTGGAGTCCTCCCCGGGCTGCGGGGGGATCTCTGCTCCTCCGGGGGCTCCCCGGGCTGCGGGGGCACAGCCGGCCCCACCACGGCCATCCCCACGGGCTGCAGGGGAATTCTGGCCGGGAGCCCCAGTCGGGCCCAGTCAGGCCCAGTCGCCGCCCGGCGGGAGGCCAGAGGGTGAGGCCTGCAAGGCCCACAAGGATCGCGCCTCCCCCTCTCTGCTCCAGCTCAGCTCTTTCACATCTTCTCTTTTTTTTTTATTTTTTTTTATTTTTCCCCTTCTTAAATACGTTATCACAGAGGCTTTATCATGGGACATTCTGCTACCAATTGGCTCGGCCCTGGCCAGCAGCGGGTCCGCCCTAGGCCCAGCCGAGTCCTCTGGACAAAGGAGAAACAACTTCCAGCAGCTTCCTGCAGAAGCTGCCACCGTAGCGCCCCACCCCCCGCAACAAAACCAGAGCAATGGGATTGTTATCTTGAGGTTATGGGGCCAGCTTGCACTTCAGAGCTCATTTTAGGTTAATTTACTTAAAATGTTTTGTTGTTTCCTTGCTGTGTGCCTTACATAGCTTGTGAGTTTTCATTGAGGATCTCCTTGATTTGGAGTATGTTTCTAAAATGGAATAAATGTTCATAGTATTTTTACTATTCCAGAGGTAATATTGCTGCTGGGGTGAAATGAAACAGTGCTTGGGATGCTTTTTTCTTATTGTTGCTTTGCTCTGAAATGATTTTTCAAGTGGGTGCTGGTTTTGGTTTAATGTGAGTCCTGCTGATCTTGGACATTTATGAGAAGTGAGAAAGAAAAAAGATCTTTCCCAATACATTTGTAGTGGGATCTGTACTGGTAGCAGCACCCATGTCTTGTGAACCAGCTCATCTGTGTCAGCCTATTGCTCCAGAGTGACCCAGTGCTGTTGATTTTGCTGTTGAATTCAGCCTGTTTCAGAATCTTCAGTTTCCTTGCTGCAAAACATCCTGTTTTACCACTTTTGTTTAGTGTTTAAAGAAGAAAAATTAATGAAAACTTACTAACTTTGTTATTTTGTATAGCTAAGAGTTAGAACTATTGTCTGCAGAAGACTTACTTTGCTCATCTCTTGATAAAGATCTGTTCTCTGTATGTGAGGCGCTGTGACAGCGCTTTAAAATAATGCAACACATTCAGTATCAAGTGGATTTCTAGTCCAAGTTCATTAATCTATAGATTGTTTAAAGTTTTTAGTGTTTAGGATATGTGGTGATACCTATTTTAAAAAGTGTTTCAGACATAGCTGTGTTTTAGCTAATTTATTTCCCAGAGGGCCTTTTTTTTTTTTTCTGTAGGGAGAACTGTTTTGTGTGTGTTTGCGTGTGTATGTAGCTAAATAATGCAGTGCAACAGTTTTGCTTGCATAACTGTACAGTCTTACTCTTATATTTTAATCTCGTGTGGTGCACCATGTCCTCAAATCTCAATTTTTTATCTCTAATAGTCACTGTATGAATATACCGCATCACTATTTATGTATTATACCAATTATTATCTCACATATTGGAAAATATGTTTATGGAAGGCAGAAAATGTTTTTAACACTAATCCTTTTGTTTAGAATGATCTTTAACTGATATGGTGGGTTTGCATCTGTTATACTGGTCTGGATTCCTGCAGTGATAACAAGTCCTGGTTGATCGCTGTGGTGTGCTGAGAACGGCTAAGGTCTGCTGGGCGTGAACACGGTGCCAAGATCCCAAGTGACAGTAAAACTGCAATTACTTTTTATGAATTTATCCTTTCTTTCAGGATCTCTGGTGCAGATGAGCAAAATCCAAAGATGCTGTCTTGTGTGGGTTTCACACAGAAATTTAATTTTGTAGTGAATGAATGCCCTGACTCTTTACCTGTTTGAAGCAGTAATCTTGCTTTTCAAATTTATTATAGCTTATGCTAATCTCATATTTAACAATTTAATCAACAAACTCATGCAGCACTTTCATGTAAACAGGATGACCTCGTTATTCAATAGCTTTTTCCCCCCACATTTTAAAGGCATATTGATATTCCTTTCCTATTTATATGTGCATATTCTTTCCTACCTTTTTTTTCCCCAGTTTCAGGCGTTCAACAGCTAAAACAGACATATGGAACTGTAAAACCAAGGCCTGGGCCTACACTTTCCAGCCTCACCTGGTTCTTGTTTGCTTTGTTCTTCTCACTTTGATGCAAGCAACCCTGTCAAATAACTTCAATGCTCATCTAAGTTTTCTTTTTTAACTCACTTTAATCAATCTGATGGAGCAATGTAAACAAATCAGGGAAACCATGAGGGTAGATTCAGTCTTTATTTTTCTAAATGTCTAAATGCTTTTTCTCACTAAACATTTAATGGGTATTACATAGACTTGAGGATCTTCTGGGTGTTTTAATTCGTCCTCTAAATAAGTGTCTAACTAATATTTCACAAATAGATAAATACAGTGGAATACTGCATCTTGCCTGAAAATTAGTGCTTGCTTCAGTCTTCAGTGACTTTGAATATATTTGGAAAAATCTGAGTGTAATCACGTTGCATGTAAAATGTCCATTCTCCATAGAAAGAAAAAATAAAGTGATTGTAATCAGATTTCTTAAAATTGCTTTAACTCTGGCTAACACCGTTTACCTTGCAGAATTCTAAGGACACTGGTCAGTCCTCAGCAGTGAGCGGGGCACCCAGTACTGCCTGTGCCAGATAAAAAGGTGGAGTAAGGGCACGAGATGAGAGTAGGCATGGAGGCATAGCTAAAAACCGCATGAATCAGAATTTAAAACTGTTGCTTGCGCAGAAGGCCATTTTGGATACTGTGACTGGAAAAACAATTCACTGAAAAGCAAATCTTAGTGTCACATGAGCAACTACTGATCGGTATCGTTTCAAGTACAGGTCAGAGAGCAAAGACTCCAAGCTGAGATTGCTCTCAGCCTCCCTTGGATCCTGTGATGCAGCTTGATGCTTCAGACAGTGGGTAATCTGACAAGCTCTGAAAACGGTAGTATCTCGGGTGGATAAAATGAAGTGAAAGTGTCAACCTTAATTACTAATTTTCTTGCTTTTGTGAATATGATTTTTGTAGTTTAATGTGATCACTGCTGCTCTTACATCTGTAATGGTAACTGTATAGCTTAGATAGAGACTTAAATACCCAGGAAAAGGGCATTTAGCTCATTTTATAATTGTCTTATTCAAGTTCTATTTTTGAAGGCATTCTCTCAGAACAGCTAGAAAGCTGAACAAAGAATGCCTCTGAGCTGAATTGATGTAGTGTGCATGTTGATTACAATTAGAAATCTTTGTGGCTAGCATATATTAATTGGAACTTCTGCTGAAAATGATTTAATGTGAACAATTTTTGTCAGTAACAGTATACTTTAGTTCTGTTGAGCTGTTTCCTTGATGTGTGAAAACTGACATTCTTATTGTTTTAGCCATATGGAGCACATCACCCTGAGAGGATAAAGTGCTTTTAGTATGGGTTTGTACTGATTTTTGTGAGTTGCTTTTGTTGGGATTTCTGTTTTGGTTGGAAGTAGACCTTCTAATCACTTTGTTGCAACTACTTTTTTGTTTAAAGCCTTTGTTGTTGGAGAATTTGCACAAGGAGTTAATGGAATAGCATATTTAATGCCTGGCAGTAAAACTGAAGTCTGAATTGTCAAAGATGAAGCTTTTAATGCCAGGGGGACTGCCAAAACGGGATTACTGAGAAGCTGGATGGTCTGGCTTGGTGTTCAAAACAAGCTTCTACAAACACCGCTATGGCATCTGAGGTATAATTTGTGCCTAACACAACTGTGCTGACAAAAGCTGCTTGCTCTACATTTCTGCGACCAAAAATAGGGTTGTGATGATGTGCCTAATTACAGCTCTCTTACAGCTCTGATAAATGATCATCACAGACCAAGATGAGATATTATAATGCAAGCAAGGCCTGAGAATTTGAATACTAGAAGCCATATTATTGACTATCTTATGGTAACAGCTTTGAAGTATGTTCTTGGTTGTTTTGATACTGAGGTAGGGGTGGTTTAAGTATTCTGCTATTCCATGGGTACTGCTGCTACTGCAGTAATAAAGGGGAGAAACAAATTGTAGATGGGACCAGGTTGCCTCTATTTTGACTTGATAGTTATCATTGATAGTGATGCAAGTTCTGTATAACAATCTGTTACATAGCATCTGTGATCCTCTGTGTGAAGCTAGATTAAGATGATGTTATGGTTACTGTTCATTAGAATTAATTTTTAAAGATAATTTAAAATAATTTTAAGTACCTTGTTAGAGGGAACTTGTGAATGTTGCCATTGTAACCCAGCAAACAGTCAAATTAGGATCTTGGCTATGTAAATTGCAGATGTAGTGTTCTAGCTCCATCCTTGCTAATAAAAATGATTCAGACCCTTGAAGGCTGTCTGCACAGACAGTTTTGAGTGCACTAAAGTAGGATATGAAATGGAACATGCTAGTTACTCTGCCAGCTGTCTTTGCCACACACTTGCAGTCTGCAGTAAGGAGCCTTGCGGGTTGGCATGCTTGGGTGTGCTAGGAGAATGAGCGTGGGGTTGGTACAAAGTGCCTTGTCAAGGCGTGCAGTAGTTCACAGCATAACATGCACCTTTAGCCTACAATTTCTCATAATGACAGCATCACTAACCTTGTAAAGAAGGTAAAAAGGACGATGACGTCATGTTTTTGAAGACAGTGCTTGAAAGCTGCCTCTCCGACGTACATGATGGCACTGCTGTTGCATGGACAGATATAGCGTAGAACAAGAGAACTCAAAAAATGTGTTTCAGAAACAGAAATGTTAGAAACTGAATGACCAGACTATGCCTCGCTGTCTTCTGTGTGACCCGTTTCACTGCAGTATCCATTCACAATGCGCCACCAAGACAAACTCCTGTCTGTAGGTGCAAGATGTAGTTTCTACTGAGATTGGCAGGTGACCTTAGATGGCACTGACCTTAGATGACAGTTTACTGGTTTTTAACCTACTATTTACAGGTAGATTACAGTGATGAGCATTTGAGAACCTGATGAGCATTCTGAACAGTGAAAACTAATGGTAGGTTAAGCATATTTTTAGAAATAATACGTAAGTTTTTGAGAGAAGAACACAGTCAAAATATCTTGGGTCACTGCAGGCTGTGTCAACATATCTTTTTTATCTCCATTGGAGTGGAATTAAGTCACACATTGCATCAACAGCCTGGAAACTCAGAGCACGTTTTGGGTTGATGTTACCAATTGATAGTGCATGACACATCAAAAATTTTAAGAAAAAGGTCTTGATCTTGAGGACATGAAAGACTGGCAGCAGTGAGGAGATAAGGTTTGTGAAGAATAATAGACTATAGTTCAACACCTACTGCCAGAGTACAAAATTGAAGAAGGACTGAAAAGTAGCTTTACAGAATAAGATAATTTGACTGAACAATTGGGGAAAAGTTGAGCTGTTAGATGTAAATATATAAACTCCAAGTAGCAAGCCACCCTCAGAGCAACACACACTATACTTCTGAAATGGGTTTGTTGAAGGTGAATAAGCCTAGAGAGAAAGTGCTGTTAAATTGCTGTGTCACTTTACTGATAAATTTTTAATTTTAGCCCAAGTTAAATGGTACTTCTGTTTGCATTAGCAGGTTTTTACTGAATTGAATTGTCTTTGAAAATCTTATTACTTCCTTATAATCACATTTTGAAGTGGCTGCACCGTAGCATATTGTGATGGAAACTTAGTGTTAATTCTTTTTGTCCTTAAGACTTTTACTAAGCTTGCTGGTAAAGAGACTGTTGTTCAGCTCATGAAGCATCCTCAGGTTAGTACAGCTCATGTAAGAATGAACCTGCAGATAGCTCTGAACTGTGTGGAAGGACAGATAGACGACATAAGGAAAGATCAGAGAGATAATACTGAAGCCTAAATAAACCTTTTGTAGAAGGGTTGTATCCAAAATTTTGCAGTAGTTCTTGTTTGGAGAAAGGTAAGGCGTTTCATTCCTGGTTTTGGGTGAATTGGTATTTCCGATGTCTATATAGACCCAAACATCTGACTGCATGCCAGTTAAAGGTATTGACCCTTTTTTCTTATCAAAATTTATGTAAGTAACACTGAGATTTGAAGTTTGCAATAGTATTTGTTTAAAATAATACATCTTATTTCTTTGCAATTAATTCTCTGTGCAATTAATTTCCCTGAATGAAGAGAGAGTTCAGTTGTTCTTTTGTGTATACTGTGATTAAGGCGTAAGAGCCTATGGTTTCATCAATGAGTGTTCCAAATAAAATTTTTTTTAAAATCATGATGGAGCAGGCAAGGTTGAATAGAAGGGCTGTTACACTGAGCCAGCGGGTTCAGAGCATATTTTTCCCACTTTCTCACATAAGCTTCTGTATCTTTAAAGAGATGTTAGATATTTATTATTGGAGAATCTAAGTCTAAACTTGGCCCGTCATCAGGAGACTTTGACAATGAAATAAACTTTGGCAATGAAATCTTAATTGGATCTTCCCCAGTTTTTGCTCTCCTCAAGTCCTCTGTACCATATACCCTCACATACAAAATTAATACAGGCAAAAATGAAACAGCAGAGAGGGTTCTTCCTCCAAATCACTGCTGCTTTGTATCGCTGAGCAGAAATGAACTTTTCTGCTAAGAGCTTCTTGCAGTGGAAGCTAGTAGTGCAAAAGGGAAACATGGAATCTGTAGAAAGGCCAGAAGCAAACAAGATAAGCATTTGGGTGCATATGAGAGAGGAGTCTGAAAATATGGAAGAGAAGTTGCTAAGACTAGATGATAAAATAACAGAGAGAAGAAAGCCTTGTCTTAATGATAAAGTTAGCAGATGGGCAAAATGAAAACATAATAAGCTGTGCTTCATTTCTTACATAGACAGAAGTTTCATGAAATATAACAATGTTATATTTCTCCATCTGTTTCAACAAAAATATATTTATTGATTCTATTTTCCTCAGTCCTCCTTCAAAACATAATTGGATTTGAATATCATCTGCACTTGGAGGAAATGGTCCTTGCCATAAGAGGCCTCAATGAAACCCTTGTAATTAGAGGAAAGACATGCCAGTGTGGAATTGTACCCCAAAAGTTTATACAGATACACTTGCAGAATTTTGAATTGTCAAAACATAGTATGCAAGTTGTTAACACATTTGAGTTTGGCTGGTTGGAATTTCACTTAAGAGAGGAAGCTTTCATGTCATAGGTGATCTTTTTCAAAAATTTCCTAAAGCACCTGCAGCAGTTGCTTTACTCACACAACTAAATTCTTGAGGTAGTTGATGAGTCATTTGTAGGAGCACACCTGGTATCTCATAACTGTTCATAGAAATAAAGTTTTCCTTTGTGCTATATTTACGTGTTGAAATATATCAGTGCAATTTATCTGCAAGTGTTATTTATTTTTTTAAAAAAGCTATGTAACTTGTCTTCAGATCATACTTGGCTTCATATCCATCTCTTTATAGAACTCTTTATTTAGTCCCTCCTTCCACACTAATGTGGTATCAAAAAAAAAACCCCTGGTTCTGACTTCAGGTGCATTGATAGTATTATTACGTGTAATTAGTGTTCTGCTGCTACGCTCTTTGTTTAATTACAACCATACCTGGAGGCACGTTCAGTCGAGTCAGTTCTTTGATTGTGCCAGATATGTGTGTTTTTTTCAAAGACTGGAAATGTCCAGAAAATCTTTTGTAAGTGGTTCAAAATAAGGACAGGTTGGGTGAGATTTATGCAACTGATGTATTAAATTCAAGCAACTGACTGCATGGATTACCATGCCAAGCCCTAGTTGTGGCCCTAACCCCAGTTTTCTGCAGTGCCTCACGTTGGATTCACCAGCAGAGAAAGGTGCAAAAGCCATTCGCTCAACACGGGTGAGAGAATCCATGTCAGGCCTATAGGAAAGGCTTGTGAAAGCAAGTTATACAGGTTCTTAGAAGTTTTAAAAATTAATTATAATCTTAGTTGTAAAGGGTTGTTAACCTAAAGAAAAAAAGTGTTGTTAAAGAAGTTCTATTTCTCAGAATTTTGCAAATTTATCACTCTAATTAAAAATATTGTGCCTAGGAGAACCAGAAAATTCTGTAAAATACAGAAAAAGTTTATCCATGCAGGTAACTTCATTCAATGCAGTACTTTTTACATTATCTGTTAGCATTTATATAAGTACTCTATATTCTGTCCTAGCAGATTTAGGTTTGGGATTTTTTTTTGCATCAGTTTCATATGTGTATCTGCAAAAAAGACTCCTGGTTGTTCTGCGAATCACTAATGTGTCTGAACATTTTATGGTTTTTACTGTATTATGTTATAATGGAAGCTCTGTTCCATAACTACTGTGGTGGTCTTCCCCTTCCTCCCCCCCTTTTTTTTTCTTTAATATAACAAAATTTAAGATGAACTCTAAAAACAAGATGCTTGCTTCTGCAATAAAATACAGCTTTGTTTCAGATCTCCTCCCATCTGCAAGGAGTGAAGCACCTGAGAGTTCAGAGTTCCTGCGAGGTTTTTTATCATTATGGGGAATTGTTAGGTCAGAGATCTTCCCAATGGAAAGATCTCTGACCAATACTGGTTTCTGGAGAAAATGACCATAAAGGACAGGTTCAAAAATACCTTCTTTTGTATCTAGGTAAAGTTATATTGCATGTTGTTATAAGGAAAAGTTTTATGATTATATACATGTTTAGAAAAGAAAAACAACAAAAAATGAAAAATGCTATTTAGTCAGTAAAACTCGCTGCTATTCAGAGGTAGGTTGTATAGATACTAGTCTTAATTTCTTGCTATAGTTCATAAATTTAGGACCAATGGAATTTTAATTTTTTTTTTTTATTTATTGTGAACAAGAGTAATGCAATGCAGTAATCCAAAAAGCATCCTATGCAAAACACTAGAACTATACTGTGCTGTCTAAAAGTGATTCTGACTGGCTTTTGTGCTTGGCTACATCTAACTTTTAATAAAGAATCCTAATACCATATATTCAGCCTTGCAATTTAAAAGGCTCAAGAAAATGTATGCAAAGAAACAAAGACATTGCATTCAATGGAGCGTTACCCTCTTTTTTTGCTATGCTAATGTCATAGTTCAGCCAGAACAGCTGATGAAAAATAAATCTTACTGAAATGTTAGTTGCCTGTGTCCTTTTTGTTTTAGAATGTTAATTCAAGTTTGAGTTGGATGTTTCTATCCCTGTGAGCCATTTATCTTTTTAGAAGACATTGAAAACTGCTGAATAACCATATGCATCAGACCATATGCAAAATATTTCACTTCTCATCAAGAACAATGCATTATAGCCTTTGACAATGTGACTTTTCAAGTGAACTTGTGTAATATTTGCGTTCTAGATGTGGCCTACACTTGTTGCAAAAGGGGCTTTACTTCTGTTTAGGTGCACAGTACCCCTGTATGGAAGGATATGCCATCAGCTCCATTTTACAGAGAGCAAAGCAGATAAATAGTTTTTCTAAGGTTAGTCAAGGGTGGTTTCAGAAGCTTTAGTATGTGCTCTTGCTGCTAGGTTACTTTTCTAATTAATCATACTGGAGTGAGATTGCTCAATTTCCATGAGGTATTTTGAACGTGAGATTCAGTAGCATCTGTCAGCTGAGATGTTTTGTCAAAATCAATATTATAGTTGTAGCTTTTTTTAACATTTGGACCATATTTCTGCAAAATTTTCTATAAAGTAAGGCCTATTAGTACAGCAAGACACACCAGTGATTTCAGGAGGACTTGTGAACTGCATGATGAAGGGAGTGGAAAATCCTGAGAGCGGCAAGAGGCACAGCAGTAACAGATTTAGCGTTTATCAAAGAAGCGAGTTAAAGACACAGGAAAAAAATACGTTTTAGGGAGGTAGGGTTGGTCCTACAGGCGGAGGGAAGAGCGTTATTGAAAGGTTCCCCATGCAGTGACTCCAAATGGCTGAGAATTGCCTAGTGCCCAGCATTGCTCACAAAAGGTCTCGTCATTGCCTTGCTGTTCCTCCAAAAGAAGTGCAACCGTGCCGAGGGATCTGGCGTTGGGCTTCACACGTTCCCTGCCTGTCTCCTCCAAGCGTGCACGCCGCTTCCCTCCCTCTCCGGGTTCCTTTTGCTCTGTGCTGCTGGTTTACTGCCAGAGTCGTACTGCAACTCAGAACTTTTTACCTCAGTGACAGATTCAGCCATCCTTTCACTGCAAGTTCAATTTATGTTGATTTAATTCATAGGAATCTGGTAGAAAAAAACCCTGCCTTTTGGAAAGAAAAAAGCCTTGAAAGCTCACTGCACAAAAACCTCCTGTTCAAAGCATTGATGATCAGAAGTATTTAAACTTAGAAAGAAACGGAGATGTATTAACAACATATTTCATAAGAGAAAACCAGAAATATATACATTTCCAGATTTAAATGAAAATTTGCCTGTTGTCTGTCTCCAATTCTTCTGCTGAATTCACTTCAGTGAATTTATAATGAGGGCAGAGGTTTGGCAGGTGCTTTATTAAGGCCCTGCTGCTTGGAATTCACGAGTTGTAAACGTTTCTTATGGCAAGTCTATTTAATGTTTTAGTTCTATTTTAATAATAAGGCCGTAAGGAACCCAGAACTAAAATCAGAGCTCGCATTTTGATTAATTGTGTGGTAAATGAAAGGAGAAGTTGAAAAATGACTTCCACAGAGCGTGCTGTGCTACCCCTGTGGGAAAGAGATGAATCAAATGATGATTTATTTTTTCCCCTCCTTCTAAGTCGAGAGAAGAACATTCACACAGAGAGGTTTTTTGTTGCTTCTGAGCAGTAATTGTGCCTTCTTGTAGCAGTACGCTTTAGATTGGAATGGTTTATACTAGACAAGGGGCTTTTTGCTCCAGACTGAACAGTTTTACATATAAGAGAACACGGATCGCCTAACAGCTGGGGAACCAGGTTGGTAGTACCCAAAAATGGTCCTTGTGTCATCATTGCTTGTGTTGAGAAGGAAGAGGGGAAGGAAGTTAGGAGGAGAACAGAACTTTATCATTCATATTTGTTTGGTTAATTTTTCTTTTTGTCATTGATTAGGGAAATAAAACAGGTCCCAAGATACTGAGGGGCCACACCCCATGCGGTGTTCCAGTACGATCCAGTGCAGTGGGTGTTTTAAGCAGTGCAAGACAGCCCAGGCTAGGTGTGGTGGTTTTGGTGTTTTTTTTTTTCTGTAATAATAATTAAACCCAATATCAATATCATTGTTGCCATTTAATCCGTTTTCATTCTTGGCAATATTTACAGTGCTGGGACATCAGTGTAACAACGATGATGATAATAGGTCACATGGCAGTGGAGAAAGCAAAATCCTGGATATGCCTTTGGGATTTGGATATCATTCTAGATTTCCTAACGGCCGGCTGTTCATATGATGATCACACACACAGTAACAGCTTATTCAGAAATTCTGTATGCAGCTTGAATTGATTGATACATTGACATCCTGAAAAGTTAGTAAGTTTACTTGACTTGATTGAATTGTAATTCTTAAAATGCAGAGTACATATTTGGTACAACTGTACGTGTAAGCAATATCATTGGGGTTTTGGTGCCCAACAGCTCCATTTGTGTCACGTGTTATTATACTTCATTCATATCAGTCACCTGGTAGAAGCAGCGCTAACAAAGCTGTTCGCTATTATTTACTACAAACCAAAGAAATGGTGCTGCCCGATGGATTCATAGCGATGATCGCTACCGGCTGTTGCGGTCAGCTGCGTGAGGAGGAGGTCTGCCCAAGTCAGAGAGGATCGCGTGACAGAGAAAAACACATTCCATAAAAAAGCAAGACTGGTGCTGGGGGTTCTTCTCCCTGTTTCATCATGGCACCTGCTGAAGTGTGAGAAGTCTTTCTGCAGGATTTTAATGATCCAAACAAGAGCCTGCCTGCGTGTCTACAGAGGCTCCTTAGGACTTCCCTAAAAAGTGGAGTGTCAGTGAAAAGGAGAGGCTGCTGGAACTTTGTTTTCTTCTGTTTTCTTTGATTTACGTGATCCTAGGCATAGCTACGTATCTCCCTTTTCAGTTTTCTTTTGCTTGTCCCATGACCCTACGGGAAGGAGCTGTGAGCCAGGCTGCTTGTTAAGGGCATTCCCCTGGGAAGCATCCTTCAAAAGGCAGCAGGATCGAACTGTCTTCTCCAGCAGTCCTTTCTGAGGCTCACAGGCTGGGATGGAGGCATTGCTGGCTGTGCAGAAACAAGTGAGGCTCAGACAAAGCTTTGAAACGGTAATGGGGATCTGAAAACGTCCCCGACCATGGCTTTAGCCACAGGATAAAACTTTGTCTGTTATTTCATCTTTATCTCATGTCAAATATTTGCATTAATAAAAGTTTACAGAAAAAGCAAGTATTCCAAAGGTATTAATTCCTTTAGCAAAAGTGCAATGTGAATATATATTATGTAAATTTTTTGAGGGGGAGGACGGGGAAACAGAGTAAAAAAAATTGACAGTACAAATTTAAAAGGCCTGATTAAATTTAAAAAAATCTATTCTACTAGTGAATAATTGCTTAATGTTACTATGTACTGTCTATTGATGTTACTGTGTACTGTCCCTTGATCTGAGGTTTCTTAAGAAATCAGGCTTTCATCATTCCTCTCTGAAAAGCCTCTCTATTTTTGTAGATTTCAAGAATTGGAAAATTTGTAAGGCTATTTTTTTTTCTCTTCTGATTTATCCCCTTCCAGCAAAATGCACAAAATTATTTTCCGTGATTCACCTGTAGTCACACTGCTAATAGTCCTCTGAGACCAACAGAAATGACTTCAGAAGTCACAATTTGAATATTCTCATTTTTATACTCCTTAGAAATGTATTTATTACTGAATTCTAGCTAATTTAACTATGTATGTTTTTTTTTTTTCTCAAATCTGCACCTTTCTCTGGATTGTCTATAGTGCATTTTCGTGGCAAAATGTTCTCCAGAACTGTACGGAGTGTTCTAGTCTGATTACTCATGACGGAAGTGAAAGGTGAGTGTAGGGTAATGTTAAATGTATGTTATCATTTAATGGATATTTCCTTTCTGCATTTTAATTCTGGTGCAAGGAAAATGCAAAATATCATGTACTTTTCTGAGTTTTGAGCAAGATCTTTCCATAAATTGGCCTGAATCAGGTTGTTGGAAATATCTTGATTCATTCCAGCTGGGTCAGCTTTTGTATTCTTAGAAGTACGAGACACCTTATTATAAAAATGCGAATAAGGATTAACTCCTAAGTACTTCCTACTTATAGAGAAGCTAATAAAAATGAAATTAGCTTCTCATCAGAAAACAGTATTTCCTTTTATTAGAAAGGAAATATTGCAATATTTGCATGTGTGTTGAGTGCAAGAGAAATACTGTAGAATGTTTTTTTCAGAGATAACTGGTGGAGTACTTTTTCATACCTATGCAGAAAGAAACATGACTGAGTACCCCAGAATCTTACTGAGCTTTTCTGTGTGAGTCTATTGAGAAAATATTTATGTTTCTTCAGAGGTTGTATTTGAGTGTGTTTGTGTAACTGAACTATTTTAAGAAGTTATAAAAGAAATGCTGTATGTGTACTTACTGTGTAAATGAAACAGCTTCTTTGATTTTACTGCTTTTCTTTATTAAAAAGGACAATGTTTTAATGTGCACAGAATGGATCTTATCCTTGTGTTCTGGTTTTGTTCAGTGAGGGGAGGCCTAAGGTGGCAGCTTGTGTAGGAAACTGCTGGAAGTTGTTTCCCCTTTGTCCAGAGGACTCGGCCGGGCCTAGGGCGGACCCGCTGCTGGCCAGGGCCGAGCCGATTGGTAGCAGAATGTCCCGTGATAACACCTCTGCAATAACGTATTTAAGAAGGGGAAAACAGGAAAAAAAAAAAGGGAGAAGATGTGAAGCAGCTGAGTGGGGGCAGAGGTGGAGGCACAGGTGCAGGCCTCTGGGGCCTTGCAGGCCTCACCCTCTGGCCTCCTGCTGGGCAGCCGACTGGGCCCGACTTGGCCTGGCCCATCCCGGCTGCAAGGAGCGGAGAGGTGATGAGATGTGAATGAGATGTGAAGAGACCCGGAGAGGCGTCTGCCAGCTGTTGTGAAGGATTTCTGTGAGAGGAACGGCTGCAGGCGCCAAGGGCAGTGCAGAAGGAGGGGAGCAGTAATGCGGCTCCCGGCCAGAATTCCCCTGCAGCCCGTGGTGATGGCCGTGGTGGGGTCGGCTGTGCCCCCGCAGCCCGGGGAGCCCCCGGGGGAGCAGAGATCCCCCCGCAGCCCGGGGAGCCCCCGGGGGAGCAGAGATCCCCCCGCAGCCCGGGGAGCCCACGGGGGAGCAGAGATCCCCCCGCAGCCCGGGGAGGACCCCACGCCGGGGCAGGCGGGTGCCTGGAGGAGGCTGTGGCCCGTGGAGGCCCTGCTGGGGCAGCCGTTCTGGAGGGGCTGCACCCGTGGAAGAGATGACCCACGCCGGAGCAGTTTCCCGAAGGACTGCGGCCCGTGGGAGGGAGCCCACGCTGGAGCAGGGGAGGAATGTGAGGAGTTCTTCCCCCGACGACCAAGTAGTGGCATAAAACAACGTGTGATGGACTGACCACAACCCCCATTCCCCTTCCCCCCGTGCTGCTCGGGAGGGGAAGGC
>WHYT01014973.1:57881-155665 GCA_009806455.1 Tetrax tetrax
ATTAAAAAAAAAAAAAAAAAAAAGTAAGGTTAGACCAGGGAGAATGGTGTCTCGATTGTCTTTAAAATGTAATTTTAAAAAATTCTGACTCTTGCTTATTGAGTTTTATGACCCTTGAGTGTTAGTCTTTGTTCTTCAGACAGGAACGGAAATAACGGTTGAGAAGCAATCAGAATTTACAGTTCTAAATAGCAGTCTTGACAGCTTCTCAATAAAAAGTAATTCAACCAATTGCTAATGCTTTTCCTGACCAGAGCACTTTTCATAACGCAACAGGTAAGTGGCAGCAGGCTCGGCAGGTCGGTAATCAGCATCCAACACAAAATGGTCTTTGTCATTTGGTGTGTATCTTTCCGCTCTGTCACGTGGGTGATCCGTAACAATCCCGTGGCTGCTTGGTTCTTTGCCCTGCAGCAGGACTTCTGAATGTAAAGAACGTCTTCCAGGAAAAGGAACCAATCCAAGGAACAAAAGGAACAAACCAATCACCGCTGTACCCCTGCCATTCTTGCCATCTGGGATTAAAAGTTGTAGTTGAGAATTTAAATCATAGCTGAAAACTTTGATTTATAATTGTATGTTTTACTGAATTATATTTGTTATCAGAAACTCCTGGATTAGTCAAGCAATGAATTTTGTGTTTTGCTGTTCTGAGGAGCCAAAGAAGAGTACGTTCTGGCTACCTGAACTTCCTCACTTGGTTTTCCCCACTCTTTGGTTTTTGGGTTTTTTTGGAAGTCAGTTAAAATGGCAGTATGATCTCTTCATGCTGGAGGACCACTTAACAGAGACCATGGAATCCAGACTGAATCTGCTGATTTTGGTAGATTAATTGATTATAACAACAGAAACCACATTTTTTCAATTAGTACAATTGAGGTTGCATTTCTGTAGCTATAAGAGCATTACTTAATTGCTGCAGTGCTATGCTGCTTTTAATTTCCTCCCAGTTTATCAGCACATGGAATACAAGGTGTTCAGGATATAACTAGATTCATAATACTAAAGCAAATTTATCATGGTACACGTGTATCTTATAAGTTATTTTGTTCTTCAGTATTCCCACGGTGATGGCATCTGAGCGTATTTTCATTTTTTCTTTTTGATGAAGAAAATCCTAGGTAGGCGTTTTGGAGAGCGCTTCTGACGCCTAGCTGCTTCCCTTTAACTTAGCCAAGTGGTTTTGGCAGACTTGCTTCATAGCCAGTGTAGAAGACAGGATCTGAATGGTGATTCAGTACTTCGTTCAGGCTGCCGCTGTGGATAATCCAATTTCCATGAAGTCTCTGGAGACCGGCTGGCCCGATGAAGTAGCTAAACGGCGTAATGGGATTATTTTCTCCTTAGACTGCCTGTAAGGCCTGAGAGCATCCCAAACCTCACTTTGGCTGTACAGATGTTCCCAGAGCTGCAGACCAGCTCTCTCTGGTGAGATACGAGGGCTGTCTGGGGATACAGCTGGTGGTGAATGATTTATGTGACTTTTTCTTACTTTTCCTGACATAATCATCCTTGCTTTTCGGAACACATATTCGGTTTGTCTGGACTTGCAGACTGAGGAGCTGCATTCCACCATTTCTTACTCATACCTTTCATGTATTTTTCCAGCTGTTGGCTTGAGACAGACGAGTTTTTACTTGCTCTTTGTATAAATATATCCAGATTACAGTGTCTGAAAACGCTATAGTGAGTCAAGATGGCACTTTATAGCTACCGTGTATTCTAGACCACATCATGCTTTCCAGATACTTCAGCCTGTAGATGAAAAAGCAAAATGACAACGTAACTGTCGAGAGAAGATGAATTTCGTAGTGCCACTTTCATTTTGCAACACTGGGAGTCAAGACAGTTACGTTCTGGCACCTCCTTTATCGAGTTGTGAATCTGCCTTGGAGAATGCTCGGGTGAGACAGTATAGAAAGCGTTTTTATATGCTTCAAATCTAGTAAAAGAGAAAATTTTAAAAGCAGAAAAAGGGAAGTTACCATTGATAAATTGCTAGAAATGGCCAAGAAATGGATCAGATAAATAAGATTTGCTGGTGAAAATATGCGTTTATTTAGATAGTAAGAATGGCTAGAATGTACAGCAAGTTGTAAATGCATTCAAAAGTAACAAGGGTAGATCATGAGTACTTCGAAGTGGGTAGAAGATACTGGTTAAAATTTGTGAACATAAGCATGCATTTTTTTTTTCTTCAACATAATAATTCTAAAAAAATACTTCCTATCAATATGAGACCTTAAAATTACATAATCTTGTTTCTTATTTCCATTATATTTTTACGCTATTCAATTAGAAGGAATACAAATACTCTGGAGCGGTCAGTTTAGAGGAGGGAAGAAAGGAAGGGTGGGAAGTAGGAAATCCTATTGCTGATTCAGCACGTGGCGCTGGGATGTGACAAATTCCCTGTGATTTTCCCTTTCTAGGTCAGACTGAACCACTTGGCTGGGTTTTGTTTGCACGTCTTGCCGGTGACCTGCTGCTTCTGTTTAGCGCATACTATAGAACCCTCTTTAAAAAATATAGCAGTTTTCCATCTGCTGCTCACACAACAGACTTTATAGCCCAATCCACTCCTTCCACCTTCCAGCAGCCGCCCACGAGCTTTTCCCCCGTCAGCGCCGGCAGAGGTGTCTGCTTGGGTCCCATAAGAAATGGGCCACGCAGACATTGTGAAATAATTTCTCCTTCTGTGGCTATTGCCATTTTAAGGCCAATTTACTGATCAAGGGAATGCAATGTTAAGTGCTTTTTGTTACCAGATAGATGCTGATAGTAGTCTCTGTTGTAGAAAAATAATCTGTATGTTTAAATAGAGAAGGCTTTTATACGGAAAAGATGAGCACAGTTTGTCAGTACACTCAACGCATGAACGTCCTCGCACGCTAATTTTAGCATCTTTTGCTCCTGGGAGTGTATTTATGTCATGTTGAAAATAAATTTATTTAGAATATAAATTTTTATTTTAAGTAGCTTGGCAAACTTGGTGGTGATCTCTGACGGCTCAGTGTAACAGCAGCCATATGGAACTGGAATTTCGAAGTCCCACAGATCTCATTTAGGTTTGCGCTATGTTGATTACATGTCAAAATTGTCTTCGTGCCGTCTGTAAGAGTTCTTACATTCTGAGCTGGTTTATTGTGGTTTTACTGGAGTGCTTGTTATCTACAGATTCATTCTTTACATCAGTTACCAACTTTGGATTTCTTAAAGGTCCCATACAGCTTCATTTTTCCCATATTGTATCTTGTGGGTCAGGCTCTAGGAATTTCCTGAAGAAATCAAAGCAACTCTGTACCGGTGAGGTAACATGCATCTCAGTGAACGTGGTAAAAAGCAGGAATTTCTTTGGTTTCGCTCCAGCACTTGGGAGTGCTGTGTTGCTTACCTTTCTGTCTCGCTGCAGTATACCGAGGTCCTTTCCCTTTCACGGGTAATTGCTTGGCCTTTCCCACAGAAAACATCTCCTGAGGACATAACACATACTGTTGTGATGGCTGTGTTGAAAAGGAGAAAATGTGAGAGGAAAAGAAAAAAAAGGTGATTAGTCCTTAAAAGAACTAAAATGTTAACTCCCTTAATGTTATTTTTGGGTACCAAAAGAGAGAGCCGCATAGGTGGCAGCTATTGCTTTCCCAGCCCTCAGTTTGCCTGATTAGCACTGTCTTTTTTTTCGTTTACACAAATGCCCATGGTCACCCACCAGTGTGCCTCACTGACTTGGCAACCTGTCCTGTTTGTATGTGAAAACAGATTTTTATGGTCAGAGATCAGGAAAGAGTTTTCAGGCTGAGTCTCACCCGCAGAACTGCTGCAGGCAATGCAACCATTTTAGAGTACTTTGGAATGGAAAAAGTGGGAAAATCAGATAGCAGATATTTAAAATACAGCAGATATTTTAATTCTTGATTTGTGGTCAGGATTTTTTGTCCTTCAGGTGAATGTCTTCTGTTTTATTCCCAGTTCACTGTCCTCTCATCAGAGCTCCGTTGAAAAAATTAAGTATGTCAGCATACTAAGTGACGAGTAAATTGCAGCACTAACATGACAACTGGAGACCTTTGTAGTCCTTTACCTTATGTTATATATATTTTTTTTTTCCTTTATGTCTGTTTTTTTTTCCATTTAAACTATTAAGCAAAGGGGCTACATCTTACTTTATGCTTTGACAGCCTTTGATACTGTGGGTGTCATGCAGCTGTAACACAAAAATAAAATCCAGAATTTGCCCTGTATGGTATTTTCGTATTTTTTTTAATAATTTTTTTTTTTTCAAGGAAGCAGCTTGACAGCAGGATTAAACTTTCTCCGTTTAATTCTGTGTTTGTTTTGGTAAAAGTGAGAAACCAAATTTTTCGTAGCCAGTTTCGCTCTGAAATGAATGTATCCAAGTAAGCGAATATGGGTACTGGGTTTGTTCCTTAGGTGGACAAAATATCCAAAGATCCTACTCTGCAAAAGGCATGTCGGAATACATGGGATATGTTAAACACCCTTGAGATACTGCGAATGGATCCAGCTTTTTTAGACTGGTGACATCTGAAGAGCGGCCCTGCAATGACGTGGCTGTCGTTTGACAGCTGCACTTGGCTGCAGCTCGGCAGTTGACACGCTCTTGCCGTAGCTTGTTGTGTTGGTCATCATCAGTACTTCTCCGTGTCTGTTCTGTTATTTCCCCTTTGATTTTAGACTTAGGGCTATCCTTTCTGTCCAGTTGTTTCAGCTACAGTGACAGTAGACGGTTCCTCTGCAATTGCAGGCTTCAAGCACTAGCTCCAAATAAAAGTATTTATTAAGAACAAACTTGGTCCTAAAAATTGACACTTTGTTAGAAATGCAAACTTTAAAATGCTTTACCAATGCTTACTGTATGTAGTCTGGAATTTACAGATATAACACACAGAAATTTCTGCCTTGCTGCCATAGCTTATCTCCTCTGTTTTGACAGCTTAATGACGGATGTGCTCGTTTCCCTTAACATTAGCAACAAAGAGGATAAAATGTTGTCTCCCTGTGCCTAATAGACTTATATTTTAGTGAGAGAAGATTCATTTTTAATCTGATTCTTTGCTCTATGGGATCATTCTATCACTCAGAACTACTTTTTCCAGCTAAATGAAAAGATGTATTTGAGGAACTCAATGGGGATTTCGAGAGCAATCCTGGCCGGTACGTGTCTACAGAGCCACATGGGATGTGTCTGAGCGTGCTGGGAGAACTGGCAGATGGCACTGCAAGGCTGTTCGCTGTCAGATTCGCCAAGCTGGATATTGGGAAGGCTGGCAACTGGGGGAGGTGGGAACACGTTGCCCAGAGAGGTTGTGGAATATTTTTCTGACCCAGCTACGCACAGCCTTAAGCAACGTGGTTGGAATTCAGTTTTACCCTGTTTCAAGGAGGATGTTGAAGTCCTTAGCTGTTTGCCCAGTGTGAGCTCTCAGGATTGCATCTGGAGGGCCTGGGAGGAAGGGAAAAAGTCTCGCGATTCAGGGGGAGCAAGGAGAGCCTGCGTATCAGAAAGTGTGAATTTTATGATCTTGACTGAGTAACTTGCTTTCTGCTAATTTTGAGAGACTTGTTTGTCTTTCCCTTTCCCTAGCCTTGGATCGGATAGCTAGTTCTAAGGTCTCCAGACTACTGATTACAAATACCTTCCCTCCGCACGCCTGCGTTACCAAGTCATAGCCGCCACCGCTGTTCCCTCATTTCCTCCTGCAACACAGACACTGTTGTACAATGTCTGACCCCAGGGCCTCCCCGTCTTTCTGCATTTCATAACGTTTCATTCCATTTTTGTGTGTATTTTCTTTACTCTATACGTGCAGTATCTCTAAATCATTTTTTTTGCTTCCTTTCAGAGGATTATTGCTGTCTAAAATCTTACCTGAAGCTATATTTTTATATCTGTTTCCTAAGCTCTTGTAATACTTCATATTTTTCTCCTCTGAACAAACACTTTCTGTTCATCGCAGAGCCGAGGAACTGACCTCTACATTGGTCCATTGGAAAAAGAAACGCCTGAGGCAGCGCAAAAAATATTTCATGGGGTTGAAAGCCAGCTGCGCAAGGAGTCTGATGTTACAGATTACTGTGTAATATTTCTGCACCACGACAGTGCAAAAAGCATTAAACAACACAAGATAAATATTTCAAAGTGAATCTGCAATATCTTTCAAATCACATTAGGAAATGGAGGGAATTCTGTTACGTGTATGCATACCAGAGCAGAGAAGAATACCCATTGCTTTTTTTTTTTAATTAAATGCTCAGTTTAAGTTTCACATTCATCTTGTCCGATGCATAAATGTTGCATCTTTATTACTGTTGTGTGGAAAAGCCAGTGAAATTATGGAAAGTTCATTGTGTTGAAAGGGGGATTTTTAAGCAATAAACAGAAAAGCTGCTGAGGAAAGGCAATATTCATTCAGCTGTTGCAGTGTTGCCATTTATAGTAGAGCACTGAGGTGATGCATGTGAATATATATTTATGCATCGTGCAGCCCTGGACACGTATCTTCTTGCTCCCTGGGTAAATATCTTCAGGATACTTGCAGCTTTCCCCAAGGCTTTTTTTTTCCTCCTTTTTTTGGTGGATCCACAGAGATGACTGAATAATTGAAAAAGCAAAGATAAACATGGAGATCTGTACCATGTATGCCTCTACTTCTGATTGTTATTTTCCTTTTTCTTCAATTTTTGCTGCCAGGATCCTGATGAGTGCTTCTGAAAATATAGAGAGCAATTAAGTTTCTGGGGCAAATTTTGAAGAGCTACACCTAGAGGTTTTTAATGGAGAAAGGTGAATATTAATGCATTGACTGTGAGTAATTGCTTTCATTGTATGTAAAATGAAGACGTGCAGATTGGTCTCCTTCCACACTGCTGCAGCACCCTGCCCCCTTTTACAAAGTAGACGTGAGAGTTTTCAAATGGGTTAAAGTAAAGACATCGGCTTGATCCAATCCCGTCCCCACAACCGTGCCGTAAAGGTCGTTAAACCAATGCGTTGTTCATGAAGGGAGGGTTTGGAAGCACAACCAGTTTGAGTTACCTTTGTGTTACTGAGCCTGCTGCAGGCCCGTTCTGCGAGGTCTTAAACTTTTAAGAGTGCCTAGTTCCCCGGCTAAGGAGCGAAGAAACGGCTGGTGGAGCCGTAGCGGTTGGCATCCTTCCCCCAGACCCCTCATCAAGGGCTGTTTCGGACAGCCCACGGGTTATTACCGCAGCCGTGCCACGCGAATCCTGGGCGAACACCCTCTGTGAAGCTGGTTTGGCATCTGATGCTGCTCCTGGCTACCTGGCTGTAAGTGGGTTTATGACAGAAAGGATGGACTTGCTTGTTAATGGTACAACTCTTCTGGCAACGTCGGCGGCAGCTGTCAGGGTACAGAGTTTGTGTGAGGTATTACAGTAGCGTAACTTTCTCCTCAGCCTTTTCTTTTCCCGTTGGAAGGCCTAGACTCTGTGGCTTTCTATGGGAGCAGGGACTCTCTCGGCTCTCGGAAAGCCTTCACGGAGAAAAACTCTGAATCAAAAAAGCAGCAGTCAAAACTTTCCTTACCCTCACTCGATATTGCAATCCAGCCATGTAGTGCTCTCTGCAGTTTTATTAAGAAAAGGAAATAAATTGACATTAAGGGCTTTCAATGTTTGCCTTTGGAGCATCAGCCGGTCTCAGATAGTTGGAATGAGTATAAAAACAGTCCTGGGCCACATAATAAACCTTAAGGATCTTGCTTTTTGCTATTACCTGTTTCCAGTCAAGTGACTAATTTTACGTAGCTAACCAGTAAGACATCATTTGGATGCCATGTCTCCTATGCCACAGGAAGTAATTTTCAGCTTCTGCTACAAAGTCAAGCTTTAATAAAAGCTTGGTATGAATTCAAAAGCTTGGATTCAGTTCTGAATTTAATCAGTGCATGAGACTTTTATAGTAACAGATTGATAAAAACATCTTCAACGCAGAAATGGTAGGGTGAAAACAAGTATTATTGGCTTCACTGTATTTTACATTCTATAATATGTTTATTATATCTGTATTATATAAATAATATATATTATTACACCTACAATCTTACATTATGTGTATGTGCATTTTCATATTCCATTTAGAGATGTGACTGTCCCAATGATCATGGAGCATTAAAAAAAAGGAGATAAACAAGCACTCAGATAATCAAAGCAGCAAAACCCGAAGTACCATTTTTCTTTCTGACTGCTTAGCGTGTTTCTAGGTAATAAAATGTTTGTTGGTGTTTCTAGAACACCAGAAATCTTAGACCAGCATTCATATTGCAGAAGGTGTCTAATATTCAGGAAAGACACAGGTGCACTTGGATATGATTTTAAATAAAGGGATTTCCCCACACTTACCTTAATTACCTTATAAGCTAATCAAAAAGTCCTGTGTATTGTTCTGGAGAGAGGTTTCCTGTGATGTTCTAGGCAGTGATTCTGCTCATAGTCTGGAAGAAAAGACTTGAAAACCTGAAAAGCATACTATTTCATTCATGACATTATTAGTATTTAATATCGTTATTATTTCTAACTCAGCAACTCTACTGATCTTGGAGGTGGTTAGTGAAGAACAGTGTGAAACACAGGTAGAAAAATAGTGCGCACGCTGTTACAGGTGTGACTCAAAACTCTTCCAAATGGAAATGTTTGCCACGTTGCTCGGCGCCTGCCGTGTGGGTCTCTGTGGGGATCGCCGCCCTAGGGATTTGCTGGGGCGCTTGGAGTCACGCGGGGTCATTCTTGGCACCGCTGGCGTTCGGTTAAGTCCGTGCTGCCTTACACGGGACGTTTCTGCTGGTCAAAAACAAACGTCTTCTGGATGGCTGACTTCACAGACTCCTGGCGCTGGCTGGGTGCCACATCTCCTCCGGATCTTCAGCAAAGACTCCAACGCAAGGAACGAAAGGGACGCAGGTTGCCGTTCGCCTACAGCGTGAAAGCCCCCTCCTGCCAAATCACGGCACCGTGTTAGATAAAACACATGGTTCCTGCTGGTTTATGCCAAGTGCTCCCCGCGGTTGGCGTGCCGGCGCTAACTACCTTCTCACAACTGCGGCAGAGCAAATGAGCCGTGGCGCTGCTTGCCTTGTTTCTAAATAAGCTCAATGTTGTCTGTCTAATGAAAAGCTAAAGCGTACCCTGCCTCTGGGAAACGCAGGCTTTGCGTGGAAAAATAGTGGCGGAGAAAGTTTGTGCGTTTTATATTTGAAAAAAACAAACAAACAAACCCCAAACCCCACCAAGTATGGGTTCTGAATGTCTCGATAAACAGCCAGTACTTCACTTAAGTAAATGCTGATTTTTAATTACAATGGGTGGCATTGATAATCCTGAAGAGTTGTGTGTTGACTGCGATAAATGTGTTAACAGCATTTGGGGGGCACTTCTAGAACTGCAAGCATGGAAGGTCTTGCTGCATGTGGAAGGAACTTTGTCCCTTCGCAGTGGCAGTGTACGGCTGCACTGGGGACAGCGGGTCAGTGAGTTAGGGAGAGTGCAAGGTCATCGCTGCTTTTGTGTAAATCTAGTTTGCTTGATTGACATGGTATCCCATTTACATGAATAAACTGTCCTGGACGTTGGCCATGGCAAGAATGTCGAAGCAGGAACAGAAGCAGTCCCTTAGAACAACGAAGTCAGCAGCAGCAGCCCGTTCTCATTGATCGCTTGATGTTTAGAGAAATTTTTCCAGACAGCTTCAGATTTGTAGGTGGGTAATTTCGTATTGTTAGAGTGAGGCTAATTAAAGCTGTGGTGTGACAGCTATCTAGGATGGGGAGTCGTTTATGTGTTCTGCCTGTAACAAATGATTTTAAAAATTGTTGCACTTGCGTTCCTGCCCGCCCCACTTGTGTGCATTATTTAGAATCATGGAATCACAGAATGGTTTGGGTGGGAAGGGACCTTCAAAGCCCACCCAGTCCAACCCCCTGCCAGGAGCAGGGACATCTCCAACCAGATCAGGTTGCTCAGAGCCCCGGCCAACCTGGCCTGGAATGTTTCCAGGGATGGGGCATCCACCGCCTCTCTGGGTAACCTGGGCCAGTGTTACCTCAGTGTAAAAATTTTTTTCCTAATATCCAATCTGAATCTACCTCCCTCTGTTTTAAAGCCATTTCCCCTCATCCTGTCACAACAGGCCCTGCTGAAGAGTCTCTCCCCATCTTTCCTGTAGGCCCCCTTGAGGTACTGGAAGAATTTAGCAGCTGTATAAAATGGTTCACAGGCAGACTTCGGCCTTCCAAAAATCAGACCCTTGATGTGCAGTGTGCTTCTCCAAATACGCTCTCTTACTGGTGCTACGGCTGGGTAGAAAGTTTCCCTGATAAACCTTTGTTGTAATGGGGTGTGAAGCACATGGCAGGGTGAGCAGTGAAAATGCAGCAGGTCAGGCCTGAGACGATAATTACGCTGCTCAGCTCATTAGCACCTTTAATCCAGGAGGCACAGAGCATTTAAAACTTTAATTAATTTTTGTAAGGTCTGTGTGAGCTGTGAACGCAGCACTATTTCTGTGTTTTGTAGGGAAGAAACCAAAGAAGAGGTTAACGAGGTAACGGTGAGCTGCGGGGCGCGGCAGAGGTCAGCCCTTCACTCCTGCTGCTCTGTGAGAAGGAGCGCGGGCACTTTCCGCGCGTGTCTGGAGTGGCGTTGGTGTGCTGCTTCAAACCAGATTGCGACTGGTAAACAAGAAATCGAAGCGTGTTCCTCTGAGACTTCCGTTCCCTTGGTAGAACTCTTTTTTCTGTCAGAAAATATTTTGGCGTCTGGAAGCTGAGAAGTGTTGGAGAGCGGTGAAGTAAGCCATCTCCCAATATCTTCTCGCAAAGCTCGCCTGGGTGGAAGAGAGCAGGGCTCTCTGGAGACAAAGGGTGGAACTAAGAGGAGGAGCTGGGGCCGAGGCACACAGCAAATCTGAGCGGGCACGTGAGCAGTGAGAGCTGCCGAAAGGAGAGCGGTGGGGCGCTGGGACATCTGGTTTCTCTAGCGAGAGGTGTGAATTTGTCATCAGGACATCTGTGGAGGTTCTCATCTCCAGCTGGAGCCTTTACTTCTGAACTGGAAGTGCTTTTTTCCTCCCTCCCTAACCTCCAGCCAGTCATAATTCTGGGATTTGGGAAACTTGGACTTCACAATAGTGAGAGGTAAATAAATGAAAATAATTAAATTGGAAAAAAAGGCTGGTTTGGCAAGCTCAGATATGCTTTTTTTTTTCCTTCTAAAACAATTCCTTTGGTTGTAAGAAGGAAAGGGAAGAAGAGGCAAGTTCACACACTTAGGTTGGTTGGTTTGCTTGAAGACCCAATTTGAAGTGTTCTCTGTGTTTTGAGATGAAAATGTGACATTTGAATGGATCAAGTACATTGGTACAAGGACAAAGGGGTTTGAAATGACTGGGCAGAACATCAGTAGACTTTTTTGTTGTGTTTATTTTTTTTTTAAATTAACTGCTAGTCAGTTTTGGAATTTACCTATCTGAAGGAGAAAATGCAGCTGTATTATTTGCAAAGTGAAAAAGAACAGAATAGGACAGTAGCTCTTCTCACGTCTATAAACCGCTGCGCTACTCCTGGGTAATAAAAAACTAACAGGAGCTTGAGTTTTTCCTAGCTGTGGGGTGCTCCTAATGGATTTTTCCTCATAAACTGTAGATGTGATTTCCTGTGTCAGAATGCAGGATCCACATTCCTCTGTAGTTAATCTGTTAGACTACTGTGCCTTCCCTCTTACTCTTTTAAGAACCTGATTTTTCGGTCCCATGCCAATGAACCAAGAATGTCCTACTCCGGCCTAAAGCAAACTGTTAAAAAATAAACGTCTGTGGGAGGGGGTGCTAACTGAAAGAGCTAACACTTGGTAGGTAACCTTATCTTGAACTGAATTCTTTGATGTAATTTCGTCTGCTTCTGCAAAAGCTCTTTTCCCGTGAAGACAGCACGTACATGTTGGACCTATTGACGGTCATTTGAGTTTCATCCTTCTCCAAGTTATGTGCCTTGTATCTGAAACCGTTCAGTATTATAAAGACAAAATATTTTTTTAAGTGTCACATAGAATTTATTTGCTCTCAGTTTTGTTTTGATTCTTATAAGATTGACTTGACTTTCACGGAGCTCTTGTTCTTTGAGCATGAACAGGAGCACATGCATTGGGTGGGGCTGGTTTTTTGTTTTTTTCTTTTTATTATTTTTTTTAATTGTAACTTGTTCGTTGCATTTAAAATGATAGTGACTGAAAAACTGGCAGAATATTGTCCTGTAATTCCAGTGTTTTATTCAAATAGGTGTTATTTCTGGTTGGTTCTTAAACTGGCACAACTCATTGTGAAAAATCTTGGTGCCGAAGTTTACCTGCAGTCTAAATTGAGGGATGTTATTGCGTACTCTGTAAGGGAGAATCAAGTGCAGTTGCTGTTGCATGAATTTCCATTGCTGGCCGCTTTAAAAATACCGCCGTTAGCTGGTAAAACGTTTGCTGGTTTTCCTGTCTTTTTGTTGCTTGTGAAATGTACAGTTCCCTCTCAGAGCGGTATGCTTTATTACAAAGCAATTGGTGCACACCCGGATTTTTTATTTGATCTCAGTTACTCTTACGGGAAAATCACAGCTTCTGAGACTTGGGCATTTTGTGTGTTCGTTGGTTATTCAGTCGCACTGTCCAGCTGGAGAGCAGCTTTACGAGCTACCAAAGGATTTCACTGGGTAGGAGGATTTCACCAGGTATTAAAATTTTGCTTAGTCTGTTACTATCTCACTCATCTTTCTTGGTATCGTACTTACCTTGGTATCTTACTTAGGATCTCTAGTAACACACTAAATATTAGTATTGCACTTAAAAATTATTAGATATATCCTGCCATGCAAAGTCCTGTTAAATCAAGTATTTGTGTTTGGTTTGCTTCGCCGTAGACTGGTACCGTAGGATAGTTTGGGTCTGGAGAGACCTTTGGAGATCTTCTAGTTCCTGCCCCGCTGCTGTGGGCAAGCACGTATTCAGTCCCATCATGAAGGAAAGAAAAATAGAAAAGCTTCTAATAAAAGCCAATGTTAAGAATGTATAAAAATGAAAGAAATGTACACGTGAAACAGTGTTTATTCTAAGAGGTTCTGAATTTGCAATTTTTTTTCTGATGCAGCCTCTTTCACTTCCATAAAGGCGAATACGAGTGTAGCTTTTAAAGGGAGAAATCTCAAGGGATAGTAAAGATCTTTAAAAGATAAAAGCTTAATTCACAGAATTCTTGGTTTAAGCATGTCTAATGGTCAAATCCGGAAGTTTTACCCCGTCTTCAAAAGATGCATGAATATACTTTACACTTTTCGAAATTGGAGTTGTTAAGATCTAAAAGGGATTAAATAATTCTCAACTTACACTGCTTAGAACGTGGAAAATGTTCTCCTTTCTACTCTGAAAGAATCATGTAGATTTTTAAAAAGTTTTTTCTACCTATATTAAAGCATATGCCTAATAGTTTTTCTTTATCTGCTACAAGAGATGTGTGTATTATATGTTTGGGCCAAAATATAAATAATCTTGCGGGGGGCAGCGGTGTCACACGCTGGGCTGCCACATAGGAGCTGTGGGTATTGTGAGAAACTGAAACAAGGTGAGGGAAATCCGAGTCCTGAACAACGAGATGAGGAGTGACTGGAGGGTAAAGAGAGAACAAATGGTAGGTGCTGAAAAACACGAGGACATGCAAAGAAGCGAAAGAAAAAGTGCAATAAAGAGCGGCATAGGCAAAACTACAAGTAATGAAACAAATTTTTATTTGAGATCTTTAGATAATTGTTGAGTTGATGTTTGATGTCAAACACATCAATAAAAGGATAAGAAACCTCGTGCAATTTCTTTGCTGCTGTTAAAGTGAAAGCTTTAGGAAAAAGAACTCTGTAATGGAACTCCCAAATTTTAGATCACTCTCGTTCTTTAAAGCAGAATGTAATTTCTGTAAGTAACGTGTTTTCCAGTTCTGACCTTGCTACCTTAATTCCTGCAAGAAACTAGAAATGGCAGATTTGCATGGTTGGAAGTTGGGAATGACTGGTTTTATTGATAAACCTGTAAAGCTTGTGTCGTGTATTTTCCAGAAGTGTTTGCATCAGTGACTATTTCAATTGAGGGACTGTATTTTTCTTAATTTAAGAAGGGCAACTGATTTCATTTAGCAGAAGAATAGCTACACTAAGTATTTCAGACTTTCCTTGAAAAGAAAGCTGTATTTTTTTCTTTCGGCTAATAATGTGGTAGCTGATACGTGAACTGATACTGCTGTCCTAGTAAAATTTGTTATTAAATTACTGCATCAGTTAAGAAAATAATTTAGCTACAAGTGTTAGCCGTGTTCAGATGGATTATAACCAGCATTGGTGGGATGCTGGTGCATGTTGGGAATTCAAGCTGCGTTTGTGGGTGAGCAGCGTGTGTGTGCGGTTCCCAGTACGTACAGTTCAAACCAGTAACTGCTTCCCGAACCAAATCTGTGCCCTTAGATTTTCTAGCATAAAACAACTGCATTTTTGTATCCTAGTGATATTTACAAATATTTCAGATATCCTTCCCCCTCCTATTTTTTCAGAGAAACACAGTAACTTTTACCACAGTTTTGCAGTTACTTTTACTGGAAATGCAGTTACAGAATTGGGCTGGGAGATGTTCTAAGAGCCGAGGTCACGTTCTGCTTTGATACTGTGGGGCCGAGTTTGTCAAGAGAATGATTCTGTTTCCTTTTTTTTAATTCATATTTTGTAATTTGTATGTGGTTAAAAAAAAAAAAAAAAAGGGAAAATTGCCAAGTGGCGTATATGGCAAATAGGCATTGTGTGTTTTTAGGAAAGGTACCATCCTGTCTAACATGCTAAATCCCACTTTTGATTGAAGTTTAGCTTTTCCATTCGTTCCGTGAAGGACTCTTGACTTACTTGCACATCACTTTCTTGCAGCAAAAGTCGGTATCAGTTGAGGGTACAGAAGGAGTGCCGAGATAAGCTTGTCCCTCCTTTGCTGGTGGGTGTTCAGTGTAAATTATGGGCTATTGCCACTGTTCAGTCAGAGCTAGACGGCGAGCTCCAGGCCTGCTCACACACAGCAGACTGTCGCTCGCCAGCAGCAGGGGCTGTTTTGAAATACAGGCGTTGGGAATGATGCTGAAGAAGTTAACCTCTTTGTCAATGACTTTTGAATAATTCTAATGAGAAATGAAAGAATCCAGATCATTAGCAGTGTTCCAGTACCGAAACGGGGCTGATAAGAAAGATGGGGAGAAACTCTTCAGCAGGGTCTGTTGTGACAGGATGAGGGGTGATGATTTTAAGATAGAGGGAAGGGGATTTAGATTAGATATTAGGAAAAAGTGTTTTAGACTGAGGGTGATGAAGCGCTGGCCCAGGTTGCCCAGAGAGGCGGTGGATGCCCCATCCCTGGAAACATTCCAGGCCAGGTTGGCCGGGGCTCTGAGCAACCTGATCTGGTTGGAGATGTCCCTGCTCCTGGCAGGGGGTTGGGCTGGGTGGGCTTTGAAGGTCCCTTCCAACCCAAACCCTTCTGTGATTCTATGAACAAATTATTCACTTGTTGACACTCTCATCTATCGTTAGTGAGCTATTTTGAGAACTTATCTGAAAATTTTTTTTTCCTTCTGTCTGCTTTGAAAGGGCGTTGTTTTTTATGCTAACTTTTTATAATTCATTTTTAAGCTTTTCAGAAATATAATTGAACACAATATTGTGACTCCACCTCCTGTTCCTATTATCTTCTTCAATATTTTTAAAAGGTTGGGTTTTTTTACAAAAGTCCATTTTGTGGAACTGCATTTTAAATCAAATTATGTTGGCCTCCCTGTCAAGTTTTAGTTCATACTGTCTTTGCAGTGGGTGTGTAGAAGTAATTGTTAATGGCTTCATTGCTTTCATGTCTCTCCTTTTCAAGAACACAGGAAAAAAAATGATTTCTGGACCTGCGGCTGTCGCTGTAGGCTCCTGTTTTGTGACTGTGGTTCATTCTTTCCCATCTCCTTTTTCTTCCTACAGGAAATAGATCTCATTTAAAGAATACATCTGTCATTCTTTGTGAGCGCAGAACTGAAGAAATAATTATATATCAGGCAATGTGGTGAAACACAGGCATGCAGACATAGCAAAAACTTACTGCAGATGAACACAAAATCCAGCCCGGCGTTTGCTTTGCAAACAAATTTGGGTTCGGTTTTATCCTTTACAGCTTTCAGCTTCACACAAGCAGTATTGGGGTGTCGTCCCCCATCCCTCCCCAACAGAACTGTATTTACAAGTGAAGACTACTGGGAAAGGACTGTGTTTTCCGTGCGAACTGTGTATATGCCTATAATCCTTTCTCAGCCAAATTCTCTCCTCGGCCTTTATCTGACCAGCTCTTTGCATTTTTGAAGTTTTCCAGCCTTTTTCGATGGCTTGAATAGATTGTACAGTTTTCAGAGCACGGACCAGTTAATTTCCTGAGCGTCTGTATTGCGCCATAAGGGATACACTGCTGTTCCCAGCTACACTGCTGGGGGGCAAGACCAGGGTAGAGTAGGAAGATAGAAATTTCTGGGGCAGGAACTAGCAAAAAAAGGTGGTGGAGATGAGAGACGTGCAGTCTACCCCAGGCTTTCTATTTTCAGAGCCCCTCCTTGGACTGTGGGGCATCTAAATGCAAAGATCTCAGCCTCAGGTTTTTTCCTTCACTCTCTGGAGTCAGCGTAGGTGTTCAAGGACGGCTGACGTAGTGCAGTTGCTGTGTTTTTTTTAATTACTCCATCCCATGTGGTGACTCTAGATGAGAAAAGACACTGCAGCGATGGCAGCGATCGGTGTTCCCTGGTCGGTAGCTCTGTGATTCTACCAGTTACACAGGATGAGGCCTCAGTGATACAAAATGGAATATGAATTCTTAATTCTTATTTCTCTTGCTGGCACTATTTCTAGTGCAGCGACCTGAGGTATTCACCAAAGAACCTTGAATCCCAGTAGACAAGGGATTTTCTTCAGTGTGCTGTTTATGAACAGAAGACAATAAAGTTGTATGTGTTTGTTTAAAGGTGCCTGGATATTTTACAGAAATACATAAAAGACTATTAAATTCTCAAGAATCAAACTAGTTAATTACAGCCCGATATCTTTCTGTTAGACGTGGGTTGTTTCTGCCTGCTTGCATCTCACACTTAACGGCTTTATGGGAATTATGTGCACGCACTTGAAGGCAAAATCCAGTCCTGTTATGTTTTTCTCATTTCTTTAACACGTTTCGTGAAAGTTGCCAACGGATGGCATATTTTTTAAGTGATACTATATTTTTAAGCTATAAGGTAACATCAAGAAAAATAGAAGTACACGTATTTTTCGCTTTAGTTCTGTGAAAGGACCGTTCACTGTGTCCAAAAGAGAAGCAGAAAAAACGTTCAGCAATCTTGATACAGTCTTCCAGCATATGTCTGTGTCTGGTGGTCAAAAGGTTAATGTATTCGAGGAAAAAATAATCAGTGTGGAGGATTCACTTGTTTTAAAGCCGTGCACTTTGTAGGCGAAGCTCTGTGCTCTTGTCAGAATTTTCCACAGAGTGGAAAAATGAATTGGATGGAATGTGTTCTTAGTTGAAGTTTACAACATTTCAAAAGTTAATAATTTCTGTTTTAAAAGGTGGCTTTTTCTTTATTCTTTCCACACGCTAAACTCTTAACTGATCCGGTCAGATTTCCATATACTATTTACACATGCGTAAACATTTTTGCCTGCAAATTTCCTAGGCAGTTTTACAAGTGGGAATTCTGTTCCTGCCCATCTCCGGCTCTGAAAAGGCATTGAAACTTGGACATATGTGCAAGCAGCGGTTGCACTTAGCAACACAGACTGAATCTTATTGCAGTCGTCGTGCTTTAAAAAAAAATCCTGAGGAAGAGATACCTCCTACTTGTCATATTTACCATCCTAGAAATGTGAAGTTGGAGGAGATCTTACATGGCCGTTTGCTTTGAGGCCATTTGTGTGTGCCCATACAGACGTTCAACCACGGTGATCTTTAACAATCCAACAGTGAAGAGGGAGGGGGAAGCTTTGAACAAACCAGTTCATTTGACCGATGCCTTAATTTCTCCATCTACACTCACCTGCCTTTATATATTCAATTAATTATTGGAGTGAATGCATGAAAAGAGGGATTGTTACACAGGGTCCGAGCCACTGCTCTCACATTCTGTTTCATGTCTTTTGTAACACCTAGGTCATATTGCTGCATTTCTGTCTCAAATCATAGGGAGCTAGAGTAAATTGTGCTGTTTCTAATCAAGATGTGTCTTCAGAACTTTTTGTTCTTTCTGTTGTCTTTCATTCTTCTACTGCTCCAGACAGTCGTAATGCATTTATGGCTTCTTCCAACCCAACAGCTGTACCATAGCCTGTCTCCAACATTAACACTGTTTCCCTGTTCATTTTTGGATGCAGTTCAAAATTATACCTCTTGTGACTGAAACTCTGTTTTATTCCAGTCAAATTCACAGATTCTCTCACTTTCTCTTTCTGTAATTCTGTAATTCTGTAATTCTCTGAGCTTTCTCTCCTAGCCTGTCACTGTATCTTTGTCTGTGCCTTCCATTTCCCAACTGAACTCATAGAATCATGGAATGGTTTGGGCTGGAGGGGACCTTAAAGACCATCTCATTCCATCCCCCTGCCCTGGCGAGGGACACCTTCCACTAGACCAGGTTTCTCAAAGCCGTGTCCAACCTGGCCTTGAACACTTCCAGGGATGGGGCGTCCACAGCTTCTCTGGGCAGCCTGGGCCAGTGCCTCAGCACTAGGTAAGCCTTTATACACCTCTGTGTCACAATATTTTCAGCTTCTTGCATGTCTACTCCGAAAACTTGTGCTGTAGGATCATGACTTGATGCAAGGAAGTTCTTAGAATTCACTATTATTTATTTGTTTTGGAGCATGCTTCTGTCTGATACTTTGGACACATTACGTAGCGGCTCTCTCTACTTGTTTGGAAAATGTTTACTGTTTACCTAGCTCAGAAGGATATAGGATGGATCGTGATGTCTCATTGCTTTGTGATGGCTCCTTTAAAAATGAAGCGATATGTATTTTGAGTTATCACAAACTAGGTTCTGCTATATAGCCTACCACTAAGCAGAGCTTTACTTTCCAAATAATCAGATAAGCAGACTTCTAATTAATATGGCTTGGCGTACAGACTAAGGACAAGAGATTCCGGAACGAACTGTAAAGCTCAATGTCTAACTCCACTGTTCCTAATATCAAAACACCTGATTTTTAAGCATAATTCTCCGGTACTGTTTTAATATGATGATTTCAACATTAGCTAGAATTTTCAAAAGGGATTGTTTAGTTATCGGCAAATTGTAATGAGCCCTGTGTTAGGTAACTGATATTTCTTTGGTTAAGGCTGACTGGTGAGGAAAGTCTGGGAGGAATTGAATTTTCTTGATGTGATTAAAAACAGTAAGCAAGCAATTCCATTGGCAACAGTGATGTGGGACACATCGCTTGGAACTGACCCCAGGCTGTGACTTATTGGATCTTTTCAAGAGAAAATGGAGATTAGGGGAAACAGCTCCTTTAAATTGCTTGCCTTTTAACGCAATTTCTACCTTTTCCAAACAATTCTCCTGCTACTGCCTCCAGCTAGGCAGCTTCCTGAGATGTGCACTGACTTTACAGAGGTCAAAATAATTTAAGAGGAAAAAATAATTTTAACAAGAGAGCTGGCTCTGAGCATGTAATTTAACTTGAACTAAACCCGGTGTTCTGGGGTGCAGAAGAATTGGCTTTTCTGATCTGAAACGAGTAGCATTGTGCTTGACAGAACACTCTGAGTTATCCCATCGCATCATTAATTCATTTGGAATACACCGTGCTTCGCCGGCGTAACAGCGATCATCATAAATCCATCTGGTAATAATGTGCAGGCCGCAGAGGTTCTCACATCCACACACCCTCACCTCACCGCTGCTTCAGCAAAGTTCAGCTGCTGGCAATCTGCATTTTGTGTTTGTTCTTCTACCGAAGGGTAAGAAACATGCGTCCACGTTCTGTTTGTGCGCTGGTCTCCGTTGCAACGCAGAAGCGTAAAACACCTCTCTCCCTCTGTGCCTGACCTTTTCTTTTGCCAGCGCAGTGCAAAAAAATCACCTTCTTGTGTTTCACGGAGTGTTACAGACGCGGTGTGACTGAAGGATTCGTATTTCATTTAATGGGTATAAAATGAATGCCTGCAGCCCTAAATGTTTCCCAGTTCTTCTAGTTTACACAAAAAAGCAGACAGTGAAAATGTTCAGAAGTTGTAGAACTTGTGAATCTTAGGCGTACAAATATTAATGTGTATAAATTAGATTATTAATTAGGAAGGCTTTACATTAATATGTAACTTTTAATTTGAAAATCTGAGCCATCTAGAGTTGGATGAAATTACTTACCCCATGTCTATAATGAATGGTGCCAAAAAAAAAAGAAAAGTCTTCTCCTCTGTCTCCACTGCCTGCTCTCTTCCATGCTTTTTTGTGTGCTCATCACAGGCTTCAAGGCAAATGTTGGAAAATGTGTATAGATCGGGTGAAAATGTTGAGTTACAGGTTGCAGTCAGCAGTGCAGATGACTTCCAGTGGTGATTCCAGGCTTTTGTATTTATTAACAACCCTTTGGAGGGTCTCCAGTTAGTTACCGAATCAGCTCGTCGTCGCTCAATTTTCTTCATGTTCTTGCCCTCAAAAGCAATACTCTCCTCCACCAATCAAAATAAACTTTATTTTTTTTAAAAAGCTTATAATCCTCAGGTGATAGCAGATGGTGACTGGGAAATAGAGACCACTTCGATTGTGGGCACCACTGAGGTCAGTAAAAAGAATTAGGCCAGTCATGACAAAAGCTCCATTTTGTAGCTGTGGTTTTTATTATTTTATATGAGGGCATCCTGGAAGCACGCAAGGGTTCGTTCAGAGATTCAGAGCGGAATGAACTGCTTCAAGTAGGACAGGTACATGCTTTGAGAGTGGAGTATGTGACACGTAATGAGACCATCCTCCTCAAGTTCTGGTGTATTTAAAACAAATGAACAGAGAAAAGCCACGAAGAAGTGATGAGATTAAATCTCCAACCCCACATTGTTCTGTATTCTGGTGGAGCAGCCAGGAGAATAATGAGGCTTTTTCCCAAGAGGGCTTTGACATGCTCATTTTATTTTATTGCCATGCTCCCAAACACAGTTAATACTGGATGGCCATCAGAACAGGACAGATCCCTCCGAGGAGACCTTTGCAGGTACTAGAGGCCAGGAAAGGGAGCACTTCACAGAGTCCCAAACATCTCTTTCCAATTTTCCTCTCCGAATGGGGTGGAGCTGCCTCTCCAACACAGTGAACGGGAATACGGTAAGAAAGCTGTCTGCATCCACAGCTGCATGGTTCCGTTCCTCAGCAGCATCCATCAAAAGGGAGCTGCAGAGACGCGGTGTACCGCTGTTGCATGTCGTACAGCCGTTCGGGCGTTACCAAATGAAAATTCATTTCAGAAGCCTGAATTGAGGCAGAAGCCTGGGAACTGTATCTGAAGACAGTTTGCTGTGTCCTGGATTAAATGAGTGTAGCAGGAGGATGTCCACAGCTCTTCCTCTTGCAGTAGCAGCCAGTGGGGGACGAGGGGTGCTTCAGGGGTGGCTGAAAGGTAAATATTGATAGTTGAATCATCTAAGGAGTTGTTCACGGCGCTCTAGCTTCAGCCTCCGGTGCGACATGCTCACGCATCTCTGGTGGACAAAGCTATCTCAGCAGTGATTTATTTAGCTGTCAGATAATTTCCCTTCTGGAAGGTTGTGCAGACAAAGCATAGGTGTACACGCTGCTGCTTCCAGCGTACTCAAGAGTGATGGTAGTCTGGATTGAAGCAGCTGCCTTGGACATCCTGAAACGCTCTGGGCTGTTCTTGCTGGTAAAGAGATGTTTCTTCTTGAGAGAGAAACGCACTGAGTTAAACCCACTGAAGTTCTGTTCAGAAAGTTCTCTAGGTCTGGCTTCCAGAAACAAACACTCCAGGTATTTTATATAGTGAAAAAAATATTTGCAGCTTTCTAGTGTCTGATTATGACTTTTAAATCTAAAGCTGTGTATATGCTGCTGGGTTACTGGTGTACTAGATCCCTCCGAACCTCTCATGTGGGTGCAGCATACCAGCAAAGTTGCAATTTATACTGGTATAGCGGAACAAACCAGTGAAAGCTCACCTTTACCAAGACAAAAACGCATGAGGGTTAGGGGCTCCCGCCAGCACAGACACGCGTTGCAGGAAAACGTCTGACCGGCACAGTACAGGGTTTTGATGGCTTTGTTACGGTGTGGGGGTGAGGTTGCCTGACCCCAGAGCATCCCGTTACCATATCACAGCTTACTACGTAACTGCACAGGTTTGGTAGAATACAGCTCCCAGGCACAGAAAATGTTCCTCTCTGTTTTGGGAGATACTGTCTGTTCTGAGTGATTAAGTGAAATACCTTTGATTGTTTTCTGCACTTCGCTCCTCTCGTTTCCGTGAAGCAGCAAGGATGGAACTGAACGCAGTTTCCACACCGTGTCCTCATTTAATACTCCTCCTGTGGCTGTTACTTCTGCTTACTCCCGATGCTTGGCTCGGCGCGATCCGATATTTTCTTCTCCTGAGCCCAAAATGCAGTCTTAAAATAAACTGGTGACATGCACAAGCTCTTCTGGAGGCAACAAACCGGAATATAGGTTTAGGCTGAGTAAGAGAGGACAAAGTTACTGTATTTACAAGTCTCCTACCCTAGGACGTTACAGAGGGGTTATATTTAGATAATATGCAAAATACCTGGATTTAACTCCCGTGAAAACGCAAGGCGAGACACCAGCCAATGAAAAACACTGAAACAATCCACGGCAAATGAGGTTTGGTTGCTAATCTGTCAGGTGAATTTTGGCCAGTTACTTCACCTCTGGGTTTTCTTTCGTCTTTTCCCCTTTATCCGTGCTTGGTTCAGACTGTAGGTCTTTAGGCAAGAACAGCCCCTTTTCAGTGCCAAGTCTGCTGTACTGCGTCACTTCAGAACCAAGTTCTTCCTTTTTGTCCAAATTAGAGTAGGTTTAGAGGAGTTAGCACAGACTAGGGATGATTCTAGGTTATGATCTGGATTCAGAGTGCTATTAACCAAATATTAGGAAGAATTATCTCATTTTGAGGTGTATTTTGTTTTGGTTTTCCACACACTAAATGTATACATAGTAAGGTGCAGTCTGAGCCCCAAGGAACATCTGTGCTAAATGCAGAGACCGCATGATACTAATTCACATCTTAGTTCATACACCTGATATGTCTATTCTGATACACATGACCTAGCTCTCTATATATACATATATATGTACACAGAGATATTCATATATCTATCTATGGAGAGAGAGATATATTTATCTATGTTGTTGTGGTTTAGCCCTGGTCACCACACAGTTGCTCGCTCACTCTCTTGCTCCCCAGTGGGATGGGGGAGGGAACTGGGAAGGAAGGAAAACTCACGTGTTGAGATGAAGACAGTTTACTAGAACAGGAAAGGAAAATGACGATAATATAGGAACACTAAAATACTGAGGTGATTATTGGGACAGCTGATTTTGTTCTCATTGCCAAATGTGGAGCTTGATTTTTGACATATGGATGCTGATGACTGCATAAGGAAAAAAAAAACTTACCTAGCTTTTTACTGTACAGCTTGGGTGGGACAAGTGTGTGAAGTTTCTTCTTCAAAAGAGAGAATTCATCCTTATTTGACCATATCAGGAAGACAATAAGAGACATTTGTCTGCTGTTTTAATTGTATAGTGGTTTTATCCCAGAACAAAATTTGCATTACCTACACTCTTTGCCAATTCTTATATCTGTCATTTTTCTGTACATTCCTTAAGCCTTCTGATTAAACAAGGAAACAATTCTTTTCATGTGCACTGAATTCTAACAAGGAAGATTTTGTGATGAGAAAATGAAAAAGCTGGAATGACATTACAGGACTTCCATTGCATTTACATAAAAAATTCAAACTGCCAAGAGATAAGAAACCAGACTATGTACTTTAAAAATAAAGTTATATAATCTCTGAAAATGTTAATCAAGTAATGTTTTTGCGTGAAAGCTCGGTTCTTATAAAGCTTCTAAGTCCTTTCATATGTGGGAATTGAATATAAAGATGAAGATTTTTAGCTCAGTTTTACATGTTGTGATGCAAGCAAGCAAGCGTAAGAGCACAACCGGGTTTCACATCATCGTTCTTAGCATCTCATAGAAGATCTGTCACAGCGCGGACGAAATGAAACCAGCAGAAACAATCTTCATGCTAAATCACAGGATGGTTTGGGTTGGAAGGGACCTTCAAAGCCCACCCAGCCCAACCCCCCTGCCAGGAGCAGGGACATCTCCAACCAGATCAGGTTGCTCAGAGCCCCGGCCAACCTGGCCTGGAATGGTTCCAGGGATGGGGCATCCACCGCCTCGCTGGGCAATCTGGGACAGTGCTCCACCACCCAGGGTAAAAAAAATTTATCCTTACATCCAGTCTGAATCCACCTCCCTCTATTTTAAAACCGTTACCCCTTGTCCTGTCACAGCAGGCCCTGCTGAAGAGTCTCTCCCCACCTTCCCTGCAGCCCCCTTTGGGCACTGGGAGCCGCTCTCAGCTCTCCCCGGAGCCTCCTCTTCTCCAGGCTGAACAGCCCCAGCTCTCCCAGCCTGGCCTCACAGCAGAGCTGCTCCAGCCTCTCAGCATCTGCGTGGCCTCCTCTGGACCCTCTCCAACTGGTCCATGTCCTTCTCATGCTGGGGGCTCCAGAACTGGACGCAGTACTCCAGGTGGGGTCTCACCAGGGCAGAGCAGAGGGGCAGAATCCCCTCCCTCGACCTGCTGGCCACGCTCCTCTTGATGCAGCCCAGGATGCCGTCGGCCTTCTGAGCCGCAAGGGCACATTGCCGGCTCATGTTGAGCCTCTCGCCCACCAGCACTCCCAAGTCCTTTTCCATCTGAGGTAAAGCTTTAAAAGAAGCTGTTTTACCAACGGAAGAGCAGGGTGGATGGTAAATACTGGAACTACCCATTCATGTCATGAAGTGGTCACCGAGTTTTCTTTCTCGTGGTTTTGAATGCTCCCTTTCCTCTAATGAGAACAGCACCGAGCGACTGAAACATCCCCGGCTCCGCCAATGGACCTGGGTCCTGGGGTCTGGCGAGCCGTAGACGGAGAGTTTCTGATCGCACATGGAATAATTCCACAGCGATGACTGTACGGTTACTGTGGCTCCATGAATCATAGAATGCTACAGTAATTTACATAATATTTCCTGCTTAAGTATCTTAAATGTTTTTGATTGCAAATACCACAAAAAGCCTCGTAGAATCTTCAGCTCAGAGTCTCAAACCATGTTTGTGCAAACCCGGTGCAACTGATAATCACTTTGAAGTCACTGATACTTATTGAAAAAAATTGCAGATGCTCAACGTGTTTTGGGATTTATACCTATTCTGTGTAAAAAACATTAAGTTTGGAAAGTGATGTTTAAATATTAAATATTGTTCAATGTTTATATGCTGCCTTTGACCTCGGTGAAGAGCATACAGCTATGTATGTAAGTTGGCACATGGAACATAAGGTGATTGGTGACAGCCAACATGGCTTCACTGAGGGAAAACATGCAGGACCAATGTGGTGGCCTTCCGTGATGAGGTTACAGCATGGGTGGACAAGGGACGAGCGACTGATGAGAAACATTTTTACGTTGTTAAGCATCAGTCCTGCGCTGGGATGCAGTCACACAAACTCAGGCTGAGTCAGGTGGTTATACTGGGAAGAGAGCCAGAGAACGTCAGTCGTATCCAGTTCCTTTACTTGCCTTTTTTACCCAGTTCTGATGGAGCCTTTGTCTGCTGGAGGCTGGAGAGAGTCCTGCAGATTTCAGCGTAGCGACTTACAGGGGTAAAGCAAGGACATTTCAGTATTTTATCTTGCAAGTTTCTAGCACTTTAGCGAGACAGAGGATTAAAAATAGATTATTTTCAGAAGAACTTAGAAAAATCTTATTCTGAACTCTTAAAAACCTGGCATTGACTGTCACATTGGAAGCTGCTGAGTTAGTTATGAAAGTTTATCTTCATTTAAATATTGAAGTTGGAACTGAGGGTTTTTCTTCTCTCAATTGATTCCAGTTGTTCATACACAAACATAGTTGTCAGTGATTTTGAAAATCTGGCCACTTGTGAAAAAAACCCTAGAATTGAAAGGATTTGGGGGCTGCATTCGATTCCTTTCTGAAATTAATTTGCTAATGAAGTGTAGTCTACCAGATTGCCTATTAATAAGGAAAAAATAAGCATATCCATATTTATTTCATCCTCCAGCCTAATGGTGATTTGTTAAAGGCTGTTGACATCGGCTCTTTGATTCTGAGGGTTTGCCCAATTACAGTTCTTTGCAGTGTAAAGCAGCAACTGCTTATTTACAATTCTTTTTGAGGGGAAATTTACATTTTGAGTAGTGGAACGATAGCTCTTGATCTGCACTTAATAAACACCGACATTGTTCGCATTTATTCAAATAGACCTAAACACAGAGACATGCAATTTTTATGCCCATTAGTCTGGTCAAGTGAGGTTAGCTAATAAAAGACTATTTAACTCATAACGGAACGGCGACAAAGCTGCCGTGTAAATTAACGGAACAGGTCTTTTTAACGGCTGGTGCCCAGCCAGCTTTGCGTGGCTGTTGATTCTCGGTGAGGAGAGGCCCGGTAACCTCTGTAGCGGCCTGAGAGCGTGGGGCAGGTGTCAGCGTTGGCAGAGCGGTACCTGCTTGCTAGGGCGCAGGGGGCTGTGTGAGCATTTTCTCCTGAAATGTTGCCTCAGATTTAGCTTTTGAGAATCTCTGCCCACAGGAATTGCGTGGAAAAACAGGAGTGTGGAGAGTCATCATCCAGGGAAAGCAAAGGCCTCGGTACTCTGGATGTTCGGAGCTGGCGTTCGGCAGATCTGCTCCGTGCTGTGTGTCACGTTCTGGCCACGCAGAAGCCAAGGCAGAGACGGGACGTGACACACGCAGCACGTTTCCAGCATTTATGTTCACCTTTTAGGGGGGTTGATTTATGATTGAGGAATGCTCGTTTTACTGAAGTTGGACTTTTCCTTCCATAGCTCCTAATGGATGGATATAGTAAATTATTAAGTAAGTTACACGTAGCACATCTTTCAGCTTATCGGTATGAGTAGAACACCAAAAGTGAAAAGACAGCGCTAAACCAAAGTGCATGAAAACAATAGTGCTGGCTTTTGAGATTTAAAAGATGCATTGTGCATTTGAAAGACTGCCTCTGTGGCCTTATTACACTCCAGAGACAAAAGAAAAGGATATAGCTTAACAAAAAAAAAAAAAATTCTCTATTCCTTGCACAGCACCTCCTGCTCAGCGTCCAGCCACAGAAATTTCTCTGACAGTATCTGTCCCAGACTCGAAATGGTGCCGCCTTAGTGAATACACGAGCGGGGTGCTGCTTCCCAGAGATGGTTGTGGCGTACGTTGTTCGCCAGCCAAGCCCACGGGGAAAAGCCATGCGCCGATTTGGACTGAAATACTACAAGTCGGGAGAAGACTGCAGATTTTCAGCTGTTCCAGCTCTACCTGCTGAGGCTCAAAACTCAAAAAGGGCCTGAGTCACCCTGAAGGACGACAGGCAAAAATCGGAAGAAATGCAATAACGGTTCTGTTTGCACGGAGTCTACAGGCAGCACGGCTGCAGGAAGGGAATACAGTTGGAGGCTTTGCTGGTGTATGTGTCTCAGTTTGGTTGAACAAATGTCCTGGAAATAAACTAAAAACCCTAGAGAGCCTTTGCTGAGCCTGGGCCTCCTGCGAGCTCTCCCGCTCGCTGCTCAGAGCGTGCCCGGCCTGTCCGCCCAGCCGGCGGGGGCTTTAACATCTAAAGTGGGGGGGTTGGGTTTGTTTTTATTAAAAAAAAAAAAAAGGCAAGCCTTCTCTTATGTTCTATATTTTGGTTGTGCTCCAGTGCCTGGCTGATTTTATGATCAGCTGTGTCATGTATCTCTAGCTATGTTGTACCACACAAAAATGAAAGGAGGAAAGCACGTGTTAGTTACAGCGCCTTCACACCAGTGAGAGGACTCATTCAGTATTGTTTTTATAGCCTCCATGAATAATTATATGCCATAATAAACAATAAATAATCAATTTAAATTCATTTTCCTACTTTTATCAGAAAATAAACTGACTGAAAACCCAAAATACATACAGTATCTTTCATAAAAGTTTTTCCAAGTGCTTGCCAGATCTGATCATCTGTACAGTCACTGAAAGGATCTAGATTGTGTCTGAAAGAGGAAGAAATAGCCTTTTAAAAAGGCAAAATGCAAGATAGTAGAGCCAGATTACTACCAGTTATCTTTAAAGATTTGTTGGAGTGGTCGAATAACCATGCATTTTATTTTAACTTTTATAACATAGTATTTTCATTAACGTTTTTCTACTTCAAATTTTTCTATACTCAGGTACTTACAGAACCTCGGGGGAGGGGGAAAAGTCGCCCTATTTTCCAAGTAGCAACATTTTGGGAATCACTACTATTCTAAAGAAAAATGCTACGTTTCTGTAAAGTACAGTAGCTTCCTACAAGCAATCGTACGTAATTAATCTCTGCCTCACTTCTAAGAATGGTTGCATTTACCTTTCTGTTTAATTATTTTTCCTAACAAGGTGGCATATTGTGAAGGTAGATTTACAAAGGTCGTAGCGCTAACTTTGTGAACAGATTGAGCGAGGTGTTCCAAGACGACATAACTACAAAATCTGACACTGACGGTCTTGTGAAAATGAAATGAGTACTGAGAGTGGGTGGAGAAGAGTTTAAGGGAAAAAAACAAGTTAATGGAGACCAGACATCCATTAATTTGTGAAGCGTTTAGATGCCGTTACCGGGCGCTCTGAAGGGAGGTTCAAGAACAGTTGCGCGCACCCTGAACACGTAGAAAAGGCCAGAGATTGTGCGAGAGTAACGTTTTGGATAGGCTGCTACAGGAGAAGAGTGAGCATCCGCCGTAATGAGAAACAAGGCTGCTAGAGAAGATTTAAGAACTCAGCTTGAAATCATCTGTTCAACACAGTTTTTTGTAGTACATGGTGACATATTTGCTACCAAAGAGAGAGAAATTTTTTTAGTGGTTCAGTCATCCATAGTAAAAAAGTAATTGTACTATAGAAAGGGAGATAGTTCAGGTATTTTATAGTTTGTGCTTTATGTAGTTCTCAAAAATTTAATTCATTGTGGATGCCTAGGCAAGCGATCGTGAGATTTGCATTTAGTTTCCAGCTTTGTCTTCACTGAGTCACTTGATCTGTAATGAAAATTAGTTCCCTTCTCCAACCTTGTATTTGCTTTGATTTTTTCCTGCGTATAATCTTAATCTTAGGACTATGAACTGGAGTTTGCGTCTCAGTGTTAGCCGAGCTGTTACTAGAAGTAAAACAGGACTGAGATCTCCGGGCTTTAAGCTTCTATAATAGCAGTGGAAATTTCAGAATAAGCGAGAAATATTGTATTAGGATTTTTCAAAATTCCTTTAGAAAAAAATGAGTATTTCATAATAAAAACAACTACCTTACTGTACTTATAAACAGAATGGTGTCTTGAAGAATGACAAAAAATTTCGTTCCTAGGTCTTGCAGACTAATTCTGTAGATGTTCTTAGGACAGTGCCGCCAGTTAGTCCTGCTAGTTGAAACCGTGCTACACATCCTGAAGGCTTTTCTGCAGGAAATAAAGCATGGGATGGTGTTTGAAATAGCTATAGTGGATACCGCCCGTAGTTAGAGAGGGTCTACACTGGCAGACATCTGATGCAATATCTGTGTTCTCTTTCCTGCGAATAAAGTAGACTACAACTGGCGTGACTGCAGGACGCTAACAGTTACGTGTCTTTGCCGTTCTACCATTACGACGTGTCCATCGTTTAGAGTGTGTGAGAGAGGAATGTATGGTTTTCAAGGTGTATGAGATTTGTTCATGCTACGTACTCACTCCTTTTGGGCTCTCTGTTGAACATGTTAATAACTGCACCAGTAATATCAAAAATAGTTTAAAATAAGTGCATTCTTTGAAATTTTGCGGAAAACTACTCAGAAATTTTCTAATTTTAAGAAAGGAACATTAATTTAGAGGAGCATTATAAAAATTTACCCTACACTGTTAATTCTCCTGCTGTAGGACAATTTACAAGATTAAATTATTGTACAGCAGACTGTGTGAGCAATTTGTAAAGAGTTTCACAACTCATAAAGGATGATTGTCAATGAAATTGCACAAATTCTTAAGCTTCTTTATTAACTACAGATAATAAACCTTGGTTTGACCTGTGATGTTCACTCAACTGTAAATGGACAAACCAATACCAATGCGCTAGGATCATATTTTCATTACTTGCTGAATAGGCAACATTCATTGTGGTTTCTGTATCATCAAAGATGAAGCTTCTAGACTGCCATCCCTCTGGGTGTGTTTAGATGACATCATGAGATGTTGCATAGCCATAACAAAGTTGGATCTAAGAGTGGCCTTCCAGTATCTAAAGGGGGTCATCAGGAAAAATTTTTTTACAAAAAAATGTGGAGCACTGTCCCAGGTTGCCCAGAGAGGCGGTGGATGCCCCATCCCTGGAAACATTCCAGGCCAGGTTGGCCGGGGCTCTGAGCAACCTGATCTGGTTGGAGATGTCCCTGCTCCTGGCAGGGGGTTGGACTGGGTGGCCTTGGCAGGTCCCTGCCAACCCAAACCGTTCTGTGATTCTAATAGTGGGAACTGAGATGTTAACAATAACTCTGCTATATTTACATACTGTTTCAATATGTTAACAGTCGTTGTTTCTCAGCATTATTTATTAATGTGTATGGAGTTAACGCATCACCTTTCTCTCCCTCCTAAGCTAACTTATTTAGAATTGTCTCAGGATGTCATTTATATCCCTGCAATATGTAATGTGGATCTTCATAGTATAAAAATTATAGTTTACAGATAAATATACTTAGAAATTTAGGTTTTTGAGAAATATGCCATTAAGTGGCACAAGAAAAAGCATATCCAACAAAAAAGAAGATGTGTATCTTATCAAAATGTGGTCTTCTGACAATACCAATAGTTTATTGACCATTAAATTTAATATTTAGGCCTGTGAGAACCATAGAACTGTTTTCTCTGTATTTCATTTGATAGTCTTTAAATATAATTTCTTCTTAACTCAGCCAGCCTTCGAGAAATTTCAGTGTTTTGGGATCTCAGGAATATGTCTCAGAAATGGGAGGGGAAAGTAGATTTAATGCATGCGCAGTAAAAAATAACACCATTATTTTTTAGCAGAGCTTAAAATATCTGTATAAACTGCAGTCTCGCTGCCACGTTTACAGGTCCGTCTCACCGAGCACACTCCATTACCTCTTCCGTTGAAGTAAATTTTGAGTCCGTCTCGGTTCCTGTTCCCACACACACCTTGAGAAACCCACTCAGCCACCATTTAAGCAGAAAAACATTCTGATAGAACTATTGGGAAATCACCTTTTGTTCACTTTTATCTGTCTGAGCTCTGCTGAGCAGAACAGTGCCTAATGGAAGTGAAAGGCTGCTTACGGATGAAGCGATGGGAAAGCTCAGCAGCAGCAGGACTCGGCGCTGGGTCCCCAGGCGATTTCCAGGCTGTTAGAACTGCCTTGGAAAAACATCTTTCACAGCTTGATGTGAAGTCCTGTGTTTTTCTAGCTGCTCTTCTCACTTTTAGGATATACTACATAGTTAATAAAAATGCAATAAACAATATATTTAGTGTGGAATTTTAACTAAATGTATATGTTGTGACAAAACCAACAATCAAGTAGTAATGCTACTATTAATGTTTATTTATCTATGCTAACTTTTATAGGTACTTGAATTTTAGATATAAACAGAAGTAAGAGCGAGGTGAAAAAGGCTAAGATGGAAAAAATGCTTATTGCATATCAGGGCTTTATTACGATTTGAAATATTTGCAGACTGAAAAATTATTTTTTTCAAAAAAGCCCAACTAAAGCACCAACCCAAGGTTGTACAACGATGATGTTTCAGGCAAAAATAACACCCTTCTCTTTATTATGAAGGAAGCAACTCTAATTTCTTCTATGCAATGAAGCAACCTGAGATTCATTTTTCCTTATGCATTTAAAAAAAAAAAGTGAATTATGTTTAGATATTCTAAATACCCATGTTTAAAAGAGTTATGGGTTTTGTTTGTTTGTTTGTTTGTTTGTTTTTAGTTTAACAGTACACAAAGAGAGTGATCAGGTTTGGGACATGCTGTACTAAATGTCAAACAGACACCGGGAGAAAATACAGTCTCCGCTTTGCCCTTAGTAAAATACTTCCAATCTCATTTTTAGAAAATACTACAAGTGAGTTTAACAGCTATAGAAGGGCATTAATGTGAAATGAAATACATATTCTTGAGCAATGGCACACAGATTAGCTACGTGTATAGCTGTATGTTGTACAAGAGAACAGACTTTTCCAAAGAACGGCCTTGTCACCTCTCCCCTTTTCCTCTCTGCCTTGGCCTGCCTGCAACGTGCTGCCGGAATGTCAGCAGGACAGAACGCGGCCCGGGAAAATGACATGTAACAATATAATTTAACAACAAGGCTAGCCTGTGCAGAATTTGTTTTATCTGGGTGGTGTAAGGTAATGTCAAATATTTTGATGCAGCACTTAGGAGAGGGGAGCTCAAAACAGCAAATAATACCAGAAGCAAAGGCAGTTTCTAACAAAAGCAGACATTTCATGTCAAATGTTGAAGTGCTGGCTTTTAAACACAAGCTTCATGAATGTCTTCACTCAAAATACTCTGCAGGTTCCCTTTACTGAAGGAGTCATGTTGATGATGAACTGGGGAAGAATCAGTTCAGACTGCCACACTTTTAAGAGAAGTACTGTGTTCCGAGGAGAATCTGATGGGTCAGGCGCTCCTCCTGCTGTGCTCCTGTGTGATGAAGGTACTTGGATTGGTATCTGCCACTTGGGGAACGTATTTTCTGAAAGCTGCTCTGTGTTTGCAGCTAAACCCTACCGGTTTGAGAAGCGTTCTTCTTGGGCGTGCTTGATCTTTTGTCTTCTTACTGAATGTACATTCAGATGTGAAAGCAGTCATATTTAATATGGTAATAAACATGTTGTTTACCAACTCTGGCAGATTGGTTGGTAAACTTGACTTCGGCACACACATTGAAAGATAAATTCTGTGCAAGCATGGGAATTGAAACAGAAATCTGTTCAAATGCAGAAAAGAGAATGACGTGTGTAACTTACTTCTGTCTTTGCATACAGCTTAGACAAGAAGTTAGCCAAGGAACTCTGGAGATTGCAAGTGTGACAACAATCCTGTCTTGCTGAAATTGTGATAGACATCTTTAAATTTCACTTACATTGTCAAAAGCATGTGTGATCTCCTCACGGTATGTGGACAGGATCTACAGTCCTCCAAGGGGCAAAGTGTGTACAAATTTGAGATTTTACAAGTATAAAGGGGCTACAACTAGAAGTAATCACACAGTTTAGGCCCTTTTGTTGTTCCTGAGAAGCAAACCTTTATGTGGATGAGAACTATCCTTTTTAACATTCCTGTCAAGCAATGAGAGCGCCTCTGCACAGCACACCTTGACTGCATTGATACCTCGCTGTTTGGAACCCTGTTAGGTTCCAAATTAGCCTCGTTACCAGTCTAAACAAATGCCATGCAATGCATTCTCTGCTCCCCTGTGTGCTGGGTTCTGGACGAACCTTCCTGCTCTCTGAGACAGCTTCCCTGAGGACACGCAGAGCAGTACCTGTTGCTTTAAGCGCCCACCGCTGAGAGTCACTGAACCTCATCTCTTTGAAAGGGTTCTAAGGATTGCTTAAAACTCAGACATAAAAGCATGCGCTATGTTTAAAACTTGGCACGGTGAGATTGGGTTTAATGGCATTTGTTAAATTCTTCTGAGGGGCTGTAGTAGAAACCGGTAGCACTTGTGTGGCTGCTCATTTCCTAAATGTGAAAAGCTGTGGGACCTTGCTGCTGGTGTAGCATGGTGACTTTGATGGAAGCGTTCTTTTATCTTCCATCAAAGTCAGTGGGGATATCAGCCTGCAGTATCCACAGCCAGCTGAGTTTAAAGGCAGTGTTCCCTACCTAAATTAGCGCAAAGATGAAACAACCAATGTCCAATTGCATTTGTCTTGCTGGTTAATAGAGCCATCTTTTCTGTCATGAGCATGAATTACACTGAGACCTTGCAAGGAGGAGGCTGTATGAGACAACAGTGGTGATCTGCTGATATTTTTCTTTATTTTTCAATAATACCAGTTTTAGGAGTCTCACTTAGGACACCTTGAAAAGCCTGTTTGAGGGAGTAGCTGCCAGTGTTTGAATTGGTTCCCTTCAGGTTATCTCAGATCACTAGTCAGCTGAAAACTCTGGCCACGCTTGCTATTTCTGTACGTACTTCTCCTCAGCTCCTCCCTGAAGGTTTCAGCATAGAAAAATGTTACTAAGACATTTTTCGTATTCAGAATCTCGTGATGTCTCAGTACTCATAATGTATTAGTAACAAAAGAAGGCAAGGTCCTCACCCTTGCAAAATCTCTCTCACATTATTTCGTGTCCTTTCACTGGTGATCTGTTATGAATATTGAAGTTTGACAAAACTCACAAGAAAACCAATGAAAATGCCTTGTTTGATATTGTCAGGCGCTTGAAGAACAGCAACACATCTACTCAAGCATATACCCTTCAAAAAAACCTGGGGTCTCTGGAGTGGAAGTTGAATGTGAGAAAGTATCTTTGAATTTTCAGAATTCCTGCATTGCTGGATGCTCTCTCTCATGTGCTACAGCAGTGAATTTCCAGCCACTTCAACTTGCCGCTCCTGCTAACCTGGCCTGTTTCTGGCTCTTTGTGGCTAGCTGTAGGACGCGGGGTGGGCCGGCAGCAGCGGTTACCCGTGCCTCTGTAACCACACTCTGAACAGATGAAGAGACTTGGCTACGTTCGGAAAAAATGGCTTAACCAAAGCCTGAATGCAGGCTGTATAAACAAAAACCAGAGAATAAATGACAGCTGCCATGCTGGATGTGCTTGCTGTTTATGATGCTTGGGTCTACGGGTCTCAGCTTCTGATAAGCCTTCACAAAAGAATCTGCAGAACTGAAGTTTAAGAATAAAATACAAAAGCATGAACTGTAAATTTCTGTAGGTCAAACTAAAGAGGATAATTCAAATAACTTGAAATATCTTGAAGGAATAGTACATCAGCTTACTTAAAAAGAAAATAAAAATAGCTGTGATAGCATCTGCAATTAGCAGAAAAGGAAAAACAAGTGCTGTTTTGACTAGAATAAAAAAGACTTGGAAGTGCTGCAAAAATGTCTCAGCATGAAGTAGAAGGCTGCCATGCAATTCATCTCTGTTGTTAGGAAAAAGGTTCCTCAGCCTGCCGGTGGGAGCTGTACCAAAGCAGCGCAGTGGACTCGTTCAGATCTGTGGATGAAGGGAAAGAGCAGCATCACACGGCAGTCGTCGTCTCTTACTGCAGTTAGAGTTTCTGTAGTGAGGCACACAACAGCTTTAATCTTGGCGAAGAGTAAAATTGTAGGAGTAGCAAACAATTACAGCTTTTCTATCATCGGCGTTTAGAAAGCAGCTTTGAAAGTAAAATACAGTTCTTCAAATCTTAAAGTCTTTCTGTTGTTTCCATAAGTAAAGTGCAGAACAAACCAAACGCATGAGAGTCAGGACATCAAGGATTCGATGCTGTCATAGCAAAAACGACAGCCTCTGCTCAGCTCCGTGACTCGTACGCGAACAACAGCAACTTCACTTAATGGTGCTGGCGTGGAGTTAGGTGACATAAAATTAGAGTTTTTACTGAGACACCTTCTCAGAGGGTTTTAGACATTTTACGAAGAGGTTTTATAGGTAGGACTTTTTGTAATATAATAGAAAACCTGATGCAAAAGTCTTGAGATTCATATAGTTTACTTCAGGTCCCTATAATTCAGATGTCGACATCGTTATCTCAGCTCTCTTTACAGTCAGTGGAAATAAGTACACACTTCTAGAGGACTGTTCACCTGACATGTTCCTCACAGCAGAGCTGCTCCAGCCCTCTGATCACCTTCGTGGCCTCCTCTGGACTCTCTCCAACAGCTCCACATCGACGCGGCGCTGCAGGGGAGTCTCACCAGAGCAGGGCAGAGTGGGAGAATCCCCTCCCTCGTCCTGCTGGCGACTCTGCTTTGGATGCAGCCCAGTATACGACAGAAATACCTTGAGTTAAGAACTGTGCATAGTTAAAGCTGTGGGTGTTTTCTAAAACCCACACTTGTTCAATTAAAAATATTTACAGTTAAGATAGAAGTCATAATTATTACTTGGATTCTTTAGAAACAGCAGTGAAAATGTTGCAAAGTGCATGAAATATTTCTTGAAACGAGTGGTTTCTAATTCTAATTTTGGTTTGATCAATGCGGTGAGTACACTAACAACAGTGGTTATTGTGAAATGAGGTGGATGAAGACAATAGAAGAGGGATGTGCAGTTACCGAGATGGAGGTAAGTGGAGTGAAAGGTCTACTGATCTGCAGTAGGATTTGAGAAGAGCAACAGGGTTATATGTCATAATTCTCTAATAGTCAATATATTATGAATATGCAAAATTTGAACTTTATTGCTCATATATTTCAGATACATCTACAACTCTCCCTTGAAGAATCCGAGTTTAACTAGAACATTATTGACCCACGTGCGCACAGACCTCTGAGTCTTGCTCTGCCTAGGAACTCAGCCTCCAGCGACTGAGGGCTGAAGAGCCCATCGTCAGCATGTGAAAGAAGGGCTATGAAACACAAAGTGAATCCTAGAAATGGAGCATAGGGCCATATTGAGGGAGGAGAAGTAATTTAACACATTACATTTATTTAACGTGCTGAGTAGCTTCTCAGCAAAGACATTATTATTTAATCCTTACTTGTTTTTCGTTCTCCATATGTGCAGAGCTTCCGTTTACAAAAATGGGAATGGAGAGTATAATTGTTTTTTACTTAGTGACATTAATGTAGATTCTGCCCAATTAAAATTTGACTAAGAACATCAAAACTCTGTTCATGTACTGGGGAATAGCTAGCTTCATGTTTATCAGAAGCATGCCAAAGGGGCAGATTCATATTCAGCAAAATGATTCCTGTGTGTGTATGTCTCATGCATGAACTGTGAATAATTTTTCATTAAATTAATGACAGAAGATGCTTGATGTGTTTTCAAAGAGGAATGACTGGCCACTGCATAAAGAATTCGAACCTTTTAAAAAGAACCAGCATTCAAACACTGGGTATAAATCCAACAGGGATTCTAAGAATTCATAATCTTCATGTGAAAATTTCACTGGGTCTTGGTCCTTTTTTAGAGAGTGATCAACAGAATAAAACTTTATTGATAAAGGTATAAAACAACAAAAAAATTTATAATAATTCTAGCTTGCAATTGCCAGTAAACGTAATCTTTTTTTAAAATAGCCTGAAAATGCCCCGACCATATCAGTTCAGCTGCTGATTTCGTAGGACAGTGCGCTTTACAAAGACCAAGATGTTCCAGATTTTGATAAGTCTAAAATCCTAGCGAGATCCGAGTGTCAGCTGCTTTATCTTCACTCTGGCTGCACACTCTTCCTTTTTTTTTTTTTTTCTTTCTTTCAGTTGTTTTCTCTATTAAGATATTTCCTTTTGAAGAGGAAAAGAAATAAGCGATCTGCATTTTTAGTTTATAAATAATTTGAATGTTTAGTATTTTTTAAAATGTCCCTTAATGTACTGCATTTGTCACATTTTAATAAAGTTAAAGCAGGGATAATTAGCGGAAACAAAGAATAACTCCGTTTGATACTGTGCACCTTAGTTTTGCATGAAACAAGTTGGTTTAGAGGAGCTGCAATACAAGTTGGGGTTTTTTTTTTTGGAGGACTAGATGTGGTCATTTTTGTGCTGACATCAGCCAATATTAAGCACATTAACCAGACAAAAGAACCTTTGTGTTAGTTATTTCATAGGAACGTTTTGCAAAATGTACTTACTGATATGTAGAATTGCTTTTGCTAACTGCTGCTGCTTGGCAAGTGCTCCTTCCCGTTCTGTAGCAGCTACTGAATGACTAACAAATTGTGATAAATTACATGGGCTTACTAAGAATGATGAGTAGCTTTTAGGTCTGCATACAAAGCTGTATTGATATTCCATTTTTCCCTTCTCATCCTTGACAAAACAAAATGTCAGTATAAAGAAATGCAAACCCCAAATTTTGTTCCATGAAAAAGCAGTTACAAATCCATTTCCCCTCTCTCCTTTCTCTTTTTTTTTTTCTGAATTGAACTAGAAGGGTGGAATTTTTATAGATCAAAAAGTGATTTGTCATCTGTGAAGTGAACCTTCAAGCTATAAGGAAGATTACTATGGGATGATGAGAGTAAAAATGAGAGTAAAATGAAGAGGATGGGTAGGAATTGTGGTCAGCTGAGATGCCCAAGACGAAGCGAACTGAGCCAAGGGTGATGGTTCTTGTACACAGTAAATCTCCAGAACCTACTGTGGATGCTTTACGTAATTTCAAAGGCAGACTGGACAAGGTCACAACAAGGACATCTATTGAGGATACTAAATATCCAGAAACTGCAATTAGTTCAGGAATCAGGTAACATGGCGTTTAAATAGTTAAACTCAATCCCACTATCTGTGTTGTTAATGGAAATGTTAAATTGATACTGGTCCTAGCTAAAGACTTGGAGGGTTTTTTCCCATGGGACAAGTGAAGTAGAGGAATCGGAAAAGAAAACTCAAAAGCCAGAAATGTGAAGCCATGCAGGTTGGCCTTTTTTTTTGAGATGAGACTAACAGAACTCGTAAATTCTGTTCATCTCAATAGATACTAAGTGTGAAGTTAAAAATTACTTTTGAGTGTTAACATCTTGTTGCTGATCTTCAGAGCGGGTTTGCCATAAATATATGTCTCTCTTTCCTTGAAAATGTAATCACGTTGTATTTACCGTTTATTCCCTCTTTTCTACCCCCAGTGCACCTACAGTGATGTCAGATGTATTGCTTGTTTCCTGTTCCGTTTCTAAAAAGAAAGTGATGTCCCTCTGAAACTTACTTAGATGTATTGTTTGAAGAATTATTACTATTTTGCAAAAATACATATGCACATTTTATTCCACAATATTCATAAGTTAAAGAAAAAAAAATCTATTTACCTCCTGTAGCTGATGCATTACCAACAGTATTGTTTTTTCCTTTAAAGGCCTCTTTTCTGCATTGTTCAAAAATATGCTCTCCAACATGTTCATTAACTGCTGGTAGGGGATCATCCAACAAATAAATGTCTCTGTTGGCATAAACAACACGCACAGAGATGGTCCTTTGTTTCTGATCACCAGCAAGGTTCAGAGCTCTTTCATCTGTCCAAGCGGAAGAGAGAACGACGTGAAAGAGAGGACAGACACCTGGACAAAACACAGTCTCATAGGAGATAGCTCTGCGGTCATAATGACAATTGATCCGCGATTTACATTGATTAAAAGGCTGTGTTCTTAATCAGATGAGGATTTACTTACCTAATATATTTTTAGCCTTCCATGGAGAAAATACATCAAATCACACACAAATTTTGTGCAGCCTGATTCTGTGACTCGGTTTTTTGTGTGTTAGAGTTGCAGCTGCTGGCTTTCACACGTTCATAAAAGAGCGCTGTCACCTGTCTTCTGATGTTTGATCATTTGGGTAATATTACGGTTATGAGAAAATATTCGCTCACAGAGAGAGCCACAACCTGACAGCCATTTCCCTGAACCTTAAGGGAATTTGTAGCAAATTTATACCTCGGTTTCATGCCTTTGGTTACTTCAGCTATTGCATATTTTAAGTCCAAGAGTCACTGAAAGGAAAATGTTTAACAGAACAAGACGTATCTCTTCACCACAGAGAATTCTGAACCAAGGAGTGTGGCTGTCTGAAGCTACTAACGGGCTATCTCAACAGGAGGAAAAAAGAAAGGTAGTGTGGAATCTCGGTGCAGTAGGAATTTGCGTTTAAAATTACTTCAAAGCATTCTACAAAATGGCAAACTGCTACATATTTACTAAAATTCTGCATATTGTTCTTGATCTGTTTCAGCTGAATCACATGCGTTTTCTTTTTGTTTTCAAAATGTGTAAGTCAATCAGTACGTTTCAGAGATGATCGCCAACTGCTAAAAGGGACAGCAACAAAATCAGTAGAAAAGTTCTTCATGATTGCAGCTGCCCCTCAACTTTAACATTTTTCTGGCTACAGTACAGCATTTAATCCCAAATCTTTCTGAGGTATTTAATACTATCTTTCCCAAATCTGAAATAAGAATTGCAGTTTTCAACTGTTTATCCATAATGTACACCTCAAGAAATCAGTATTTGAGCGTCAATGGGGAGTCAAAAGGGGTATAAATCTACAAAACCTCTGTTTGAATATATCCTTCTGACAGCTACTTCTCTAGCCAAGGAAGAGAGGAAGACTCTTGTCAGAACAGGTCAGGTCAGCGAATAACTGATCTTGTGTAGAGATGTCTCCACTTCTGAGATTTAGAAGTGGGCCATTCTCATGCCAAGAGTTTGGAAAGAGGAGGATGAACTCTGAAGGGGAACAGAGTGCCTGTGTAACAGGGTGCTCTGATTGCATCGCTTTCAGGACTGATCACATTAGCATTTACTCTGATTATTAGGTGTGACTACATAATTTGAAATGCATACCTCTGGAGTAGTCGAATTACCTTAATCAGTTATAGTGTAATTTTCTACTGTAAAATTTTTCCTCTGCATTTTGATTCCCTACATGCAGATCAGGGATTAGTCACTTTAAAAAAAATCATGACTAGCTTCAAAACATTGGAGAATGTTTGCTCTTACATGCATGAACAGAAAAAAAAAAGGCAAAATTCAGCAGTTAATTCACGATTTGGAAATAACTGACTTCACCACTCAGTGACATGCTTTGCAGTTATAATACCGGACAGCTTCATTCACGTCAGTTGAGCTCTGTTGAGACATCGGCCCCTGCCAGGCCTGCAAACGCTCACGGTAACCGCGCTGAAACGGCGGCAAACACCGCCATGGCCCGAGTCACAGAAATGGGGGTTTCTTGTTACAGACACTCAGTGAGCCTCTCCGCATTTCATTGTGTTACCATCATTATTTCTTTACCTGATTTGATGTAACTTTATTAACAAGAGTATAAGAAAAATATTAAAAGATAGTAAAACCTGTAGCGCTATATGCAGCATTACCTCGAAAAGGCCTAGATTCTGAATAGTTTATTTGAGGTTCTTACAGGCAAACACACCAGTATACAGAAAATATGTCAGAAAGGTGATGTGCGCTTAGGAGAAGCCATGCATACAGACAAAAGGCGTGGTGCACCCCAAGGCCTACGTGGTGAACCCCAAGGCCTACTAACGGGGCAAGGCGTCTGGCAAGCTGGAGTCGGTTACGTCTGAAATAGGCTTTGGTGCAACTGAACATGCGCTGCTGAGCAGAATTTTTGAGAAACTTATGTGTATGAAAGAAATCCTGGGATGCAAGGTGAATGACTACGTTTAAAACCTTTTCTTCTGGGTAACAGTTCTTAGGATTAATTTTCTTAATAAATATGCTTGCTCTTACAACACAGTTTTGGGTTTTCTTAACTTAAAAATAGTATAAGCATTTTAAAATCTAATCTTTGTCTTTTATTCTTTCTCTCTTTTTCTTAAATGGCAGTATAATTGCTTATATTTTAATATGAATTGTAATACCTACTTCAGTCATATCTCCATGAGGAAGAATTTCCATACCTGACTCCAGGCTGCGGACATCGACTGCATAATTGTATCCGAAAGTGAGAGTTCAGCATTTCGTATTTTTCATCATCTGAATAAAATCTCATGCATTTTTATTAATTGTGGCATCTGTGCTCTGAAACAGTGCTTTGAACTGTACCGATACATGACTAAAATTCCTTAATCTAGTTGTTTTCTCTTTGTAAAAGTGCAGCTGTTTCATGCGGTGGGACCTGTGGTATTCTCTTTAATTCTTACATGACATTTTTTAATGAGAAGAAAGAAATTGTTGCACTTACTTACATTTTAGACAAGAAGCACTGGATCTATTTGAAATCTTGAGCACTTACAAAACCAACAAGTTACGGACTTGACAGAAGATTTTACTGAGGATATACAAGGCACAAGATTTTCTCCTGTAATAGGCCAGTTTGCCTTATCAGTCAGGGTACAAATTTAACTGGTTGATTATTTACCTGTTTGTAAGGGTCAGGCAGAAAATCAGTATTGTCTCAACCTCGTCATCGAGGACTTCCAGGTGGACTAGGGACTTGATGTGGCCTAAAAGTCAGGCTCACAACTTGACATGAGTTGCTGCGAGCAGCCTGCCTGAGATGCAGTTGTTTTTTTCTCCGGAAACAGAACGGAACTGTTATGGACAAGGCCGACTCTGGCCTAACAACAAAATGCACAACAGCCTTGAGACGGCGGACAGAGTGGCGCGGAGGTGCCACGGCTCAGCCCTGTTGTCAAAAACTGGCAGAGATAACCGTGCAGCTGCTATCGAGGAGGATGAATCACAACTGCTGTCTCAAAAGCAGCGGTGAGAAAGTGCCCTTTAACTGAACTTTGCTCATTATAATGTACAAAAACCACACTTCTGTCCTAAGGGCTGAGAACAGGCAGAGATCCCCCAAGTAAAGGAGGGGCAAGGTTTGCTACTTGGCATAAAAGGTCGACCCCTAACAACGAGCCCCCCAAAGAGCTCTCCCCACCAAGGATTGACATCAACATCGATCGTGAGGACCGGCGGGATGCTGTCTGGATCTGGGACCATAGGGACGCCTTGGACCCGTGGTGGTAGCTATTATTCTTTTTTTTTCCTATCTTCACTTTTCCTTTTCACTCCCTTTCACCTATCGCATGCTGCTTTACAGGCAAAATAATAAAGTTTGTGCTGTTTGATTGAAACCAACCCCTTTGGCCTGTTCGCAGTAATTTTGCACTTCGAGATCACACTAGAAGAAGCACCACGAGTCCCGAGTGGGCCCTGACACCTGTCCCACTGCGTTTTCACAGACACTGTGACCTTTGCTAGTTATCTTAAGCCAGTAAGGGTACGGTAGCCCATTCTACAAATTTCCTTTTATTCTGTTGCGTATAGCATGCTCAATTTTTATTCCAAAGTGAATAGCTCTCCACTACTTTGTCATATTTTTAACTTTCTAAGTACATGTATATGAATACTCTGTTCTCTCTGTGTATATGCTAGTCCTGCTTCATGAATGAACAACTTAAAAATGAGAAAAGCATTAATACCATCCTTTCCTGCATATTCCCCATGATATATCATTCTTTGTCATTCCACCGAGCATTTAGCACTGCATCCCATTTCTATGTAAGTGAAAACAAATTAATACAGACTGTTACTGTTCTTGTGATCAAAATTTTGAGGCATTGTATTTACTATTTACTCTTTAAGAACCATATATTCAGTATCTTCCTATAATTTACGAGAAGTCAGTTCCCACAAGACTGAGTTGCTCCTTACCTACCAACATTTCAAGTTGATGCTTATTGGGGAAACTGCATGAAAAGTTATTTGGAGAGTAAGAGAATCATTTATGAGAAAAGATTAAGTAAGCCAAGTACGCATGCCTTAGTTAAACGCCTATGTCATCCGTAAAGGTCTACAGATATTTAACAGATATAAACAGCAAGGAGAGTGTGAGTGGAATTATTAATGGGCTCTCAGTCATCTGACTAGAATAAGGAAATGAAGTGATTTTTTTCCAAATGTCATCTGAAAATCAGAGAAAAATTAATGATCTAAGAAATTAAATCTTTGGGCCAGCACATGTAACCTTTGCCATGCTCTGAAATCCTGAAGTGAAAATAAACCTCTGAAGAATCATGGGAGTTTGAGACCGTTACCACATTTCGTTATCTATCATGGTTCTTGTTTTGCTTTTAATATGGTCGGAACTATGACTATAATCAGCTGAAGTGCTTGGAACATTTGAATGGGATGAGAATGAAGTACTGGATAACATACATTAGGAAAAAGCATGCACTGGGAAAGCATTAGCATAAATGAGTTCGGTGGTTTGGGGTTTGTCTGGTTTTGAAGGGGGTTTGGTTTGGTTTTGTTTGGTTTTCTTTTTACTGTAGAAGTAAAACTGTGACAAGCCTCTGGTGATTTAGAAAACTAAATTCAGAGGGATGGATCTGTGAAGAGAAATCTGTAGCAGCTGAACCTGCAGATCTGTTAGTACTGGCTTCTCACAACGTAGGAGATGCTTTCCTACTGATGCAGAGGACTTTTGTTCCTCTGGGATGGTGCACGAAAATTGAGCTACTCTCTTGAGATAATTGCTGATATTTTGTTCTCTTTGCCTCGTATTAGGGGAAAGAACTCAGAAGAGGAACATAGAAAGATCCTTCCAGATGAAATGCTTTAGAAACTACAATAATACATATTGTTTCTGGGAACTCCTGAGGTTGGAAAGAAAACCACAATTACAACTGTTTGCTACTTTGAAGTTACAATTTTCTATACCTTAGGTGGTTTTTGCAAAAGCTATTTCGCTATTTCCCAGTCGTACATTATAGTCAATGTAATGCATGTGAAAATCTCATTAGTTATTTGCATACTTACCAGTTACTGAAATTGCTGCTTGTTGAAATTCAGTTGTGAATTTATCTATCTTCATCTGTAATCAAGCTGTAAAAATCTTGTTAAAACATTTCCTTAATACTAAAATATGTGACAAAAATTTAACATAAACAGAGAGTTTAACATGACTGTTATGAAGTAGAAATGTTACAAACCATGTGCCACACTTTTAAAAGTTGTATTTGTTACCTCTTTTTATGTTTTTTTTTCAAACTTCCACGTTGCCTGCTGAATATTCATTTCCTGTGACTTCTACTACATTTTATTTCTTATTACAGGATTCTGTGGCTCACTAAGAACATTAGTCCAGGTTCACTTTTAACAGTCAAAAAAACCAACCTAAAGACACTATTTCATAATAATGTAGCTAATGAAGTTTCAACTGTCCTATGTGTTTCTGCATTTCATTTTTCAGTTACAAACAGATGTGACTTACTTTGCTTTGACGTGGATAGGAATCATTTTTTTTAATACCGATATTCAGTTACAATACACATTGCCATGATTAGTTCTTAATCACTGCCAATCATTTTCATACGTCTTCGAAGTCTTACTCCTTAACAGTCTTGTAACTAACTGCAAAAAAACTCCACAGACCTGGTACTGTAATGGTTAGCGCTGACGGCTACAGTCCGTGATGGTCTTAGTCCCGGGATCAAGGTGATCACAGCTGAGAACTCTTCAACAAGGAAAGCTGGACCTGAAGGAGGCTTTTTTTTTCCCCCTGCAATCTTTCCCCTGTCCTTAGTGTTTTATGCTTCTCACATCATCCTGTCATAGTTCTTTTTCTTTTGGGGTCCTGGAACTCTGGCTTTTGCCAGGCATGTTTCTTGCTTATTCTGCAGGATTACTCTAGTTTTATGAGACAATTTCTGCTTTTTCTGCAGGATAATTTTGGTTTCCCTGGACATCTTTCCTGCCTGCTCTACATCCTTTGTCTTTCATGCAGATTTTACTGCTTGTAGAGGTTTCTCTCTATCCTGTTTGTGCAGCTGTACCATAAATCTCTGTATGCCCCTGTATGGCATGTATATATGTATAAATATATATATATGCTTAGCTGTGTTACAAAAATGCTTTTTACTTGATTTTGTTTTACAAAATCCTTATGTACTTGCAGTGGTTAGCCTGGTTTAGTGTTCTTAGGTCTAGGTTTAAGACAAACAAATATTAATTATATCTTAGTTGCTTCTGCTCTAGGGATGCATCAGGCCTCCACCTTGGCTAGAAAAGCCTCTTCATCCTCACTTCTGTTTTCTCCCTGCTTGGAATGTGCCATTATTACAGTATCACAGGGATAAAAATCAGAAAAACATGTAAAGGAGTATAAGGGTGTGCTTTCCCTTTGCATTTTGATCTTCAGTACAATTACTTTTTTTTAAACTGAGCTATATAAACTATAAACGGAGCTTCTCATTACCATCACAGTTTTTCTTCAAGTCTTGCCACTTATGGTGTCCAGCTGAGGACAGAGGAGCTTAAATTTAGGAACTTTTAATTTGAGATAATTTAGTCTGTTTGTGTGGTTAACTTTTCCAGTGATGTTTTTGACCTTAGTCCAATGTCTCACTGGTCTGATAAAAATGAAGAAAACTTCCAAAAACTCTGCCTTTTGTTTCTTCTGTATTTTGTTAATCTTTATCCTTTGTTATTTGATATTTAGGAGACATAAAAAACGCTACACCCTTTTCCATCTTACTGCTCAGTTAGAATGTTCTTATTTCTTGTCTCCGTTGTCTTTCTGTGCGTTGTTACACCCACATCATGCCCAAAACCATCACCTCAGTGTCTGAATTGTGTAGGCTTGAACTGGAATCTGTAGGGTTTTTTCCTAGTAGTACTTTAGAATTAAGCCGCCAGCCTTAATTTTATTTGGGTTACATTATCCCATTTATTTATGTGGATTTCTTCGTGTGAGTTTTCTGCTCAAGAGTCTTCAAACCGTAACGAGAGTCAGCTTGTGCCAAAGCTGTATTTTAACAGCTCAGGTGTGTATGCATATAGGTATGCGGGTGTCTACAGGTAGTTTATATTTTTGTAACATACATCTGCGTGTACATATATTTACATAAACACTGCAGAAATCCTACTGTTTCCTACTTGGTTCCCAGTGTTTCTCTGCCACTATAATTCTGTTGTATCAAGTGCCATATTTTTTTCCTCTCCAGAGTTTTAGATCACCTGCATATTTGATCAAGGCACAATACAGCTCTTCCCAGTCTTCATAAATATTAATTATGTTAATTAAATTTTAAATAAAATAGTAAATCATAATTAAAATTAAAATATTAAATATTTATTGAAAGAGATCTAATGTTGGTGACTCTGAGAGCAGATATCCAGAAATTATCTCCTAGTTAATGTTGTGCCATTTATAATTGTTACAATAATGGTCCAGCAGCCAGTTACGTATTTCAGACTGCGATATTCCTGTTGAAGTCACATCATTCTTTCTCCTTAAAATAGATTTGCTGAGCTATATTGAAACCACTGACAAAATTTTAGCAGTAAATTTGCAGTTTGAGGAAGATGATTGTAGTGATCACAGTGACACTTGCTTCCCATTTCAACGGCTGCTGGCCTTGTGACTCGGTCTTTTCAGCAGTTTAGAACACAGTGGAGGAATGCTATGCTTTAAACCTAATCAACACTGAGAGGGGAAAAAAGTATTACATCTCTACACTTATTCCTGATTATGCTTTCTCCTCTTAGAATGATCACAACGGAAAAGCCAATTTGTGCTGGACACTTGCAATTTTATTTGACTAGAGGATATTATGGTTTTAGCGTACCTAGCTTACAACTCTCACTCTAACCTGTATCCGGTGTTGTAAAAAGGACTACTGGTCCTTGTTTTCTACTGAAAAAACCCTGAAGGTATTTCACCTGGTCTTGTATGCTCAGTTCAATTGCCGGTACCTTGGCAGTTCTTTTATCTTACTAAATCATCATTAACGCTAAACTTGTAGCATGTTTTAACATAAATTTAAAACACAACCTCACAAGTCAGAAAAACAAACTGATATGCCGCAGCTAGGTCCCTTGCATTTGGTCATGTTTTCTGTAACAGTATTTTCTGTATCTTTTCTGCAAAAGGTTGATTACTGGGGGAATTTGAGCTGTAAACCAACTGGGGCTGAAGAAATTCCCGTTTCCAAGTTGTTTCCAGGTTCCAGCCTCCCACCCTGTCATAACTGTCAGTCTGGTTTGGTTTTTTTTCAGTGAGGATCTCTCGTTCATCATTTCAGTAAGGAAAAATAGCTGCTAACTGGGAGAAGGGAGAGCATTTAATACTCCAAAGGTTTTAACGTTCCTCACTTTGATTACATCCTATAGTAAGGTTGCATTCGGAAGATTGGGCTCCAATAGGAAGAGTTGCTGTCAGATGGAGTGAGGTGATCCTTCCCCTCTACTCAGCACTGGTGAAACCATATCTGGAATTCCATGTCCTCGTTCTGGGCTCACCAGTACAAGGCAGACATGGACATACTGGATGAAGTCTACAAATGGGCACAAAGATTATTAATGGTTTGGAGCATCTGACATACGAGGAGAGGTGCTGACAAGCCCGGGGAAGAGGCGGCTTGTGGGGGATTGTGATGAATATGTACAAATACTTCATGGGAGGATGGAAAGATGGAGCCATGGTGATACCATGTGAAAGGAGGAGAGACAATGGGCAAACTGAAAACAGATTCTGTTTAAGCAGAAAGAAAAAAAAGGAAAAAAAACCCCTTACAGTGAGGTTGCCAAAAACCACTGAAACAGGTTGCGTAGGGAGGTTGCAGAGTCTCCATCCTTGGAGGTATTCAGAACCCAAATGGACACTGCACCCTGCTCTCGCTGACCTTGCTTTGAGCTGGAGGTTTGGACTAGATGGTCTCCAGGGATGCCTTCCAACCTCAACTGTTCTGTGATTATATGTTTCATACTATGTATGTCACAGGAGTTGGCATTTTTAATGCAAAATTGACACTAGATTTCTAGTGTCTAGATGTTCTAATGTTCTAACTTACTAAATTATTGTTCTAGATATTAGAACATGTTCTATCATGTTCTGTTTTACTAGAACACGTAAATCATGATAGCATGGAAAATCCACGTTATTAGTGCCTATACTTTTTACTTTTTCCTCTGTTTATGCTACTTAATTTGGTTTGAACCATTTATAATTTTAATATATTTAACTGATTCTCAAAAATATTCAATAAACCTGTCTTAGATGATTTTCACTAAAACAGGAAAAGCATAAAGAACTGGCATAGTTCCTGGAAGCGTTAGAAGCGTAGCATCTGATACAAAATTCTGCCTCTTATCTTTTTCTTCCAAGGTTAAAGTGACAAAAGGTACCTGAAAGCTAGAAATCCAGTGCGTCCGAAACCATTTATTTTTCATGGAACAGACTAGATGTTCACAGGCAAATTTGAACAAAGCACTTGATATGACAGGGTGAATACTGAATATGCAGGAAATAAATATGAGCTCTTTTTTGGTGAACCGGGTCTGAGACTTTCAAGTACCAAAAGGTATTTGAATGTCCTATCTTGAGTCCTCAATATCCCAAAGAAAGCACATCCTAAAAGAAATGGGAAAGTCTGCTTTTTCTCTGTATTGGTGTTCATGGGACCTGATTTTATTAGCTTTTATTTCTGGCCACATTCTTGTTCCCATATGAAAATGCTATTCCATTTGAAATTGTGGAGGCTGAGATAAGCCTAGCACAGCTACCTATTTGAAACAGCTGATCTAACAAAAAACGAGGCGAAAAAGAATCAGAACCTGTACGTTTCTGTTAATTTTTCAATGGTGCTTTTGTAATTTATCTGCTGTCACCAGTCACCATTTTGTCAGTTAATTTCCTACAGCCTAATATTTCCTGAAAAGCTAGCTTGCTGTGTCTTCCCTTCTTTTTTAATGTAGCAATTGAGAATCAATTTTATGTCAAGATATTTGCTTTTCAACAACGGCACTGTAAATTCCTTTAAAACTACTGTGGAATTAAATCAGAAAGAAAGACGGTGAAATACTCATACTGCAAATAATACATGCGCCACCTACTGCTGGCCATTTTGATTGATATTAAAACTATATTAAACTACGTTGTGTAGACTCAACCTTTATTGACCTGGTATAGCTCTTATTTATAGATATTTGTGTTGAAACAGATGAGGCTGAAGGAGAATACTCCCTGCATTTTGAGTAAAGCCGTCAGGCTTTACGTCTCTTTATAGGTGGAAACTAATTTTTAAAAATTTAAATACAAATTGTACACATTTTGTGAAAAAACATGTTAGGTAGTATAAAGAGATTTTAATTACTGTCTAAATTAAAAGAAAGATAAGCTGAAATCCATTATTCTACATCGTGTTTGGCAACGGGCTCGTGGCTCTCAGTAGCCAATTGGTTTGCACACAGCTGCAGAGCAAGGAGAGCACGCGGCGGGACGGCTCTCCTCACCGGGCACCTCCGAGAGCTGCGCTCACCGTGTGCAAGTGCGCGGCCGTCCAATATTCCCTAGATTTAATTAACAGGTGAGGACAAAAACATCGCTGTCATTAATACTTGTGTGCCAGAATCAAACCTCATGGGCTTTCTCTAATGCAACAGACAGGAAAATATGGTCCTCCCTTCCTAAACAGCATCTAAATAAACATTGGAAGAACCAGCTTCTTCCTTCTCCTGTCCTGCAGTTCCATAATTTAGGAGAAAATAGCTTATGTGGAAAGGAACCTACCTGACACGTTTTTACTCTGTCGACGTTAATACTGACCAGGGATGACTACGTACATCCACAGAGACTGTTTGCCTCTCTGGTGAAAGAGGACATAGAAGTAAAGGAATGTGAGGAGAATGCAGTAAAATTTCAAGATTTATGCAGAGATGTGTGGGAAATCAAGCTTGCTGTTGCTTCTATTAATTTGTAGCCCATTTTGGCACTGGTTCAGGATTGTGTATTTTCTTCCTAGCCTGAAGAATTAATCACAAAATGAGTGACTGAATTACAGACAGAAGTAATTCTGGTAACAGAACTTGCTCTCTTGGATAATATCAGAGAAGCCAACAACTCAATGGAAGACTCTTTACTCAGCACAGTTCCGGTAAGCATACTGTACCCTTCACGGTTCGTCGTGAAGCTAAATGATGCAATGTATGTCCAACTTAAGAAATTGATGCAGATCACAGGGAGTTGGTTAATCTCATATTCGTAAATCACAGAAAGTTCTCAGGTACTTAATGTGTACTTTATAATGTCTAATGCTACTCTTTCTTTTCTGTGTGTCCTTATTTACAGTAGTTTTTCACAAGACTCCAGGAATTTTTGAACACTGATAGGCGTTATAATTTTTATACTAGATACTGAAAAAAGTTTGTGTACACAGAAGTTTTCCAAAGAGGCGATAGGTAAAAATAAATGTACCTGTATCTGCCATGTTTTGTATATTCTCTATCACAATATTCTACCAGAGAGCCACCTGGATGGAAGTGTAAAAATGTACGTGTGGTTGTGCTTAGGTAATACCATCATTTCTATGAAAAACAAGTTGGTTTAACTTAATTTATGGACATTGGAGAAATCAGCATGAAGTAGCAGTGGTGGTGTCGTGTACGTGCGATATCTTTCTGCTGTGCAGGTTTCAGAATTTCAGACGACGAGGTCAGTCGCTACCTGACTTGAATTTAAACAACCATATTAGAGAGGAAATCCGTTCTAGTATATAATTTCCTGACATCCTCAGGGAGTACACAGTTATGATTACTTAGTGGCTTTAAATGAATGCAGCTGGAACAATATTTGTAATATTTGGCTGCTTAGAAATATTTTTAAACGTGGAATTATGGATAACATTTTGGCTAATGACTCAATTCAGTTTGTATCGTGACCAAAACCAGTAATGAAGAGCTGCATGTTTATGTAGCACAGATTCTGCCAAGCAGCAGTGTGCAGATACGGTAACAAAGAACCACCAATGTGAAAAGGATTATTTTGCTAATTCAAAGACAGGTAACTGCTCCTATTCAACTTTGGTTTTGAAGGTTTTTGCCCCTGGAAAATTGAATAATATAGATAAAATTTGGTTGAATAACTGACAGCAGAGTAGGTTATGCTTCACGTAGGGAATCATTATCCTGCAGATTTGAAAAGGATCAGGTAGGGAGACATTCTCGAGTCGATTGACCTACAGTGTGCAGTTAATGTGCTCTCAAACCGGTGAAAACAGAGGAGATGACTAAATCCAGGCCAGGCGGTCTATTCAGAGTTCTTGTCTGAACGGGTATGATAGAAAGCACATTATGTTGCAAAAAGAGAAGCAAATATGGAGGGAGAAAGAGCAAAATAAAATGTGAGGCAAAGATAAAAGGAAATTAAATTATGAAGGCAAAATACAGGGAAGGACTGAGCAAGTCTTAAATACCTGCCAGGATTGCTAAACTACTTCCTTGGAAGTTGTGTGTTCAGTAGTACCTCTGCAACCAAATGATTAGGGGAAAAGAAAATCTAGGCAATAAATGTGAGTGGAGTAATATTTGAACAAAAATACTGCAAGTGAGGCTAAGGGAGTAGTAATAACAGAAGCTGAAGGAGATTTTATACTGAAATAAGGTTGCAAATCAAGGTAACGCTATGCGAGTAGTCTATCACATTTCATGTGAACACCAAGTTAACATTGCTTTAGTATTGATGTGACCCCTGCAACACTGCACCAAATTCATTAAATTAATAAAATGGACTATGTACAAATAAGAGCAATCAAAAATGTTTTTGTCATGTGACTTGAATTTGAAAATGTGATTAGCTTGTGAACTTGGAAGCATTAGTAAAACAAGGGCAGGCTAGCAGAACGTGTAAAGTCAAGGCTGTCTTACTCTGTGCGGCTACCATGAAGAGCCAAACCAAGTTGTCCATCAGCAGCATAGAGGTTGTGCATTACTCCCCTGCTTCCTATGAAAAAAAAACAAACAAAATGACCCTTAGTGCATAGATAATCCCAGATTGTTAGAACAGTGCTTCGTGATTATAACTTAGGTAATAAAAATGTTACAATTAAGAGAGCTGTAATCTCTTTTTTTTCCCTCATTATTCTAGCACCTAATTTTAATCACAGTCTTTTTACTCACTTTTTGGTATCATCAAAATTAGAAGTTGCACATCTCTTTAGTATTAGAAACCAATTTAAATGTTTTCAGATTAATGTTAAGTCAGCCAAAAGAGAACATTTCTGTTCCCATTATTGACGTATAAAAATATAATACTTGGGCTCCAGAACTGGTGAATGCTGCCAGTTCGAGACAGTGGAATAAGCAGATGCTGAGAAAACACCAGCAGAATTTCACAGTCTGTAAGAGGTGCGATACAGGGCTCTTCTGTTTCCTGTCTGTTCTTGTTCCTTTAATATTGTCTTTTCATCCTTGACTTAATATTTACTCTGTCTCTCTGCTTATTTCTTCCGATGATAATTTCCCTTATTGCCTGCCACTATCTATTCTTCTGCTTTTTTTTTTTTTTTTTTTGCTGTGGATTATACTGTCCTCTTGCTCTAGGCAACTACCACTTTCCACTTGCAAGGAACTTGCAATGGTGTTCCCTTCTATCCTGTTAAAGAAGCACTCTCCCAATTACTGGAAGCAAAAGCCAGAGAGAACTTGATTTTTATGCGAAAAAGCAAATTAGCTACATGACACAGTCAAACACCCTTTTTTTTGGTGGTAGAACACATCAGTTTGGGACGATCCAGTTCCTTAATGCTGAACGCCTCCAGAGACAACACTTGCAAAAATACAGAACGACAACTGTGCTAGTAGCATCCTACAGCAACAGCATGAGGCTGACTCCTCGTCTCATGTAAGAGAAGGGGGCAAACCTAGGCTGAGAGTATGTATTTTAGCTGCTTTTCTGGGAGCCAGGGAAATGTTCAGGTCTTCTTCCACAGTGGACTATTAAATAGTTGCTAAGAAGCACAGGCAAAACTCAAATTCATCCCAAAATTTGACTTCGATTTTGTCAACTAATAATTTTGAAAACAGTCCTGAGGACTCTGTCTCACAGACTGTGTGGACTTTCTCTAAGGTCAAAGCCCAGAATTACTCCACAACATTAACCTTTTCAGGTTGCAGTCAGCAAATCTCATTTGAACTATGGAAAAGAAAATGCTCCCTCTGGTAAGAGGAACATAAAAGTGTGGTTCTGCAGCCCCTTCAAACTGTTGCTTCGTTAAAACACGGACTACAAATATGATTGACTTTGACTTAGGAGAGTATTTACTTCAATAAGCTGTGGCAGTAACTCCATTATTTTCCACACGTCTCTCCTTTGGTGGCTACGTTCTTGGTTTCAGGACAAAATTTACTCTTCTTAGTTACAAGCCAATTTTTTTTTTTTCCCTTTATGAGGTTAAAAAAAAGAGCAAAGCTTACAAAACCGTATCAAAGATATATGAGCCTCAAACCTGGCCCATTCAGCTCTTTCATTCAGTTACATTATGCTAAGGAAACATATTTTTATCTCTTACTAGCAGTTCCCATAAAAAGGCTGATTTGGCAATACGCAGATCAAAGAGAGAGGAAAAAAATAAATTCCAGGTACTATGACATTGTGTGCAGCAAAATTAAGTTTGAGTGAGATTATTTTTCAGTCCCTTACAGTTGTATCCTCGTCTGAGCTTTAGTCAGCACAGCTCTACTGAGGGCATTTCTTTAATTTCCTGTGGATATTTCCTGTCCTTCAGAAGTTCCTCTGAATCCTTATTATTTTTGTGGTATGCATCTGGTGTGAAAATCCTGTCTGGCTAGGCAAGCCAGGCAAGAACTCTCTTTGCCCCCCGCTATTCTAGCTCAAGTTTCAAATTTGAAGAGTAAGTTAGAATTTCTTTTTCTGTGTACCTTTTTCCCACCCCTTATTTGGAGCTTTGTCCCAATTTGAATAAAAAATGACGTCTCTAAGTCCAGTTGTTCTTGTGAAGTCTGTTAGCACTTACTCCTAAAATGCATTTTACAATTGCCATGAAAGAATCCCACACACAGCTTTAGAAATTTCTGAAAGGTCTCGCGCTCTTTCAGTCGGTGATGTGCTGCCAGCAATTCTTGGCATGTGTTCCGTGTTCTGTGCTTCCATAACCAACTGCTAGCTTTTTAATCACGCTGGATGTGAAAAAACAGAGATTCTTTTGTGTGAAGAAAGAATGATTGGAGATACGTAATACAAAGCCTACATTAAAAAACAGATTTTAGAATTTCCACTACAACCTTGTAGAGAGTAGAAAAAATAGACATTAAAGCAGTGAACTTTAAAATCCAGTTCAGTTATATTGTGACACCTTTTGAATAGCTTTACATAAAGTTTCTTCCTAGTTAGGTATTTTAAAGATTTGTGACGTGTTCATGATGCATGCCAAGAGTTCATTCAGTGCTTGGGGAAGAGGAAATATTATTGAGGAAAACAATCTAACGAAAAGACAATTTATGTAGTCCCTCTTGTGCACAGGGACCATGCCTCCATATAATCTCTCACCTGGGATGACCGTAAAATGGCCATTGTATCATCACACGTATTGCAAGACCCTGACAGTAAGTCCTTTAATCTTTTACTAACTTAAAAAAAAAGACAAGATCACTTCAGGCTGCCCAGGAAACACTCATTGAGATTTTTTGGTGCAGCTCCATAATGAATTAAGAAACTATTTTTAATGATTGCAGGGACTAGTTAACTCTGAGCAGGGGAAAAAAAGGTAGCCTGGAGAATAAACATGATGAGATAGGCAGATTCTTTTTAGTGAAAATACTCAGGTTGAGAAAACTCGTCAATAAATGCAACGAGCAAATGTTTAACCTTTAGGTTTGGTTTGTGTTCACATTCCAAACCAATATAGCTAGAGTGTTGAACATATGTTTACAGAGTAATTATATTTAACATCAGGAAGTTCAGAGAAAACCTTCCACATTCCTGTGTTATGTGCCCTTTTGTATCAATGTTTTCTAAATGTCACGTTGAATAGTATGTTAAATTCCAGCTTCTTTCCAGGTACCTGGGGTGGCTGCTTTAGACAATATTTTTCTTATCTGTAATAGCTTATTGCATTTAAACACATTGTTAGTATTTCCTGTTACCTTGGCATTTTCCAGTATGCCAGCAGGTAAAAGTATTAATAAACCGCATGATTAAGAAAGTTTTTTACTGTGGCTGCACTTGTGCATTTCAAGTTGTCAGTTTGTTGGTACGGATTTCCCCTCTGTACAGAATTACCTTTGTTCAAAACGCACCGTGCAAGTCAGCGATTAACAAGGGATTGGCTAATGTTGTTCGTTACATTATGCAATTTTGATATTGGAACTCTCCACGGGGCCTCCCTCTCCCACGTCAGACTCCGAAGCCCTTTTTCTTTTTTCCTCAGAGAAATGTCAGGCCTGCACAGACGGGAAGCGCCAGCCTGACACCTGGCGGTTGCGGCAGCCGTAGCGGCAGGCGGGCTCGGGGGGCTTTTGTCTTTTACAAGAGAAAAAAAAAGAGAAGAGAAAGGTTAAAAGCGAGCTCGAAGCTACGTAACTAAGCAAGGCCGGCGAGCCTGCGGGCGAAGGTCCCCGCGCAAGGCGGAGGCCTGCGGGGCCGCCACCCCGGGCGAAGGGCGGCGCGGCGCGGCGCGGGCTGTCCCTTCCGGGCGCCCGTAGCGGGGCGGCGCCGGGCGGCGGAGCGGCAGCCATGGCGGCGGGCAGCGCCATCCAGATCCCCAGCCGGCTGCCGCTGCTGCTCACCCACGAGGGCGTCCTGCTGCCCGGCTCCACCATGCGGACCAGCGTGGACTCGCCGCGCAATATGCAGCTGGTGCGCAGCCGGCTGCTGAAGGGCACCTCGCTGAGGAGCACCATCATCGGCGTCATCCCCAACACCAGCGACCCCACCTCCGACTGCGACGACCTGCCCTCCCTGCACAGGTGCCGCCCGGCGCGGCCCGGCGCGGCCCGGCCCGGCCCGGCGCTCCCTTCCCCTCCCTCGCGGCCCCGGCCTTGCCCGAGCAGCCGCCGAGGCGGTGCCGCTGTCCCCCCCCCACCGGCCGGGCCGGTGCTGGCCCGTGGCGAGCTCGCCCGGGGGGGGGGGTCGGGCTGGCGGGGCCGGGCCTGGCCGCGGGGCGAGGCTGCTCTGCCCCCCGCCCCGTGGCAAACGCGTCCCCCGTGGGGGAGACTCTTCTCCCGGCGCCGGACCCAGCGTCCGCGGAGGGGGGCGCTGGAGGAGGTTTGACAGAGGAGAGCAAGGTGGGGAAGAGAGAGATGACGGACGGACTGAGGCCGGGACCGTTAAGGCTGTCGCAGTAGTTAACGTTTTTCACCTAATAAGTTGCAGGGATAGTGGCCTAGTTCGCACAGAATGAAAACGAATTGTGTTTCCGGGGGATAAGGCATGAGTAAAACCAACATGCTGCAACCCTTAACTCGCAAAACTTTGTGACATCAGCAGACTTAGTAAGGTTTTGGAGGAAAGTAAGTTCTGTTTTAAATCTGCTTAAACGGGTACTTGTGATCTAATGAAACATCTGTTCAACATTTGTTTCACTGAAGAACTGTAAGTTACAAACACTCAGCTGTCCAGAGTGTATAATTTAAGCAGAAATGCCAGCGTTTCTGACTACAGCAAGATTCATTAAATTACTATTTATGAAAAAATTGCATGTTTCTAAATCAGGTGACTGTATTGTATTATCTTGGTTACTTTTTCATTTAGCACATTCATTTTCAGATTTTAGGTTGTAATCTGTGTTACAAAGGAAATTTCATAATTTGGTCACCTTTCATGATAAGGAGCTATGACCCAGAAGGTTCTGGCAAGCTATAGCTCAGTTGCTTCTTGATGGGAGGCATACCAGATGTTCTGTGGAAGGTGACAAGTAATACTAACACTTGCCCTGTTTTTAGGATTGGCACCGCTGCCTTGGCAGTTCAGGTGGTTGGTAGCAACTGGCCCAAGCCACATTACACGCTGCTGGTGACGGGCCTCTGCCGGTTCCAGATCCTGCAGCTGCTGAAAGAGAAGCCGTACCCTGTTGCTGAAGTTGAACAGTTAGATCGACTTGAGCAGTTTACTAATCAGCCCAAATCTGAGGAGGAACTCGGAGAGCTGTCAGAACAATTCTACAAGTATGCAGTGCAGGTAAATGATCTTACTCCCATGTGTCATATTGTGATATATTTATGTGTATATTTGGGGATTTTTGTTGTAGTTTAAGGTTCCTGTGTCGAGTCCCAGGGTGTCTGTACAGCTCATCTGGCATGAGTCTGTGTATGTTAGTGCTGTGACACGTGTAATAAAACGCGGGGTCATGGTTTTAAAATAGAGGGAGGTAGATTCAGATTGGATATTAGGAAAAAAATCTTTACATTGAGGGCAGTACAACACTGGCCCAGGTTGCCCAGAGAGGTGGTGGATGCCCCATCCCTGGAAACATTCCAGGCCAGGTTGGCCGGGGCTCTGAGCAACCTGATCTGGTTGGAGATGTCCCTGCTCCTTGCAGGGGGGTTGGACTGGGTGGGCTTTGAAGGTCCCTTCCCACCCAAACCATTCTGTGATTCTATTTCATATATAGCAATACTATACACGCTAGTAAAAAAAAAATACTTTTGATTATTTTTTCCATGGTTATATATATAAAAATATATGTATTTATATACAATGGCTTGAGGTTTTGTGAAGTTTATAGAAAAAGTCATCATAGTGTTAAGATAACGGGCAAAGTTTTTCATGAGAGTGTGTGGGGAAATAGGAGATGTAGGCATTGGAAAAAGTACTGCCAACAATGATTTTTTTTGAACTTCTTGAACAAGCAGAAAGCCTGAAGTCTTGACTGCCTTATGCTGAGTTAGCTAGCGCCTGTTTTGTGAACATTTTTTACTATTTATTTCAGTAGCTTTTTGGCAAAGCACCTAGACACGTTTCATACTGCAAGATGCAATCCTTTTTAGGTCAGATAATTGCTTAAATAATTTGAAAAGAAGCACAGCAACCAGTACTGTTTGTTGTGTGTTCCTTACAGTTGGTTGAGATGCTGGATATGTCCGTTCCTGCGGTTGCAAAGCTCAGACGTCTTTTGGACAATCTGCCTAGGGAAGCTTTACCAGATATACTGACTTCTATCATCCGTACATCCAACCAAGAGAAGCTTCAGGTATTATCTTCTTAAACTTTTTAAAGGGCAGTTAGGTGTTTACGGTTTTTTTGTACGGTTAATCACTTTTAGATAATTTTGAAATTGCTTCCGCTTGAGACTGTACAGTGATAATGTTGTGCTACATTTTTTCCTAAACCATTCATTCTGTAACTCTGGTCAAAAGACAGTAACAGTACCCTCTGTATTCCCCTCCTCTAAACGGATGATCTGTCAGCGTGAACTACTTATATCTCCTTGCTCTTAGATTTTAGATGCTGTTAGGCTGGAAGAGCGGTTCAAGATGACTATACCATTGCTCGTTAGACAGATTGAAGGCCTGAAGCTGCTTCAGAAAACAAGAAAGCCCAAACAGGATGATGATAAAAGGGTATGGACCTTGGACATCCTCAATAAGTACAGAGATGCACTTTTGAACAGGCTAATGAATGTGCACGATGTTAATCTGTGCAAAGTTTTAATCTGTAACCATAATGTTTCTTGGTCAGTCTGGAGCTGCAGAGAACATCATCTGGCAACTTTTGCTGTTTAGATACCGAAAAAAGAAAATATTCTTTTAAAATTACCTAGGTTTTGGAGTTTGTTGGTTTTTTGTTTGTTTGTTTTTCTAATCTGAGCACTTTCTGACATTGAACAAATGCCCAGGTTCCTTTGAAGAGTCACTTGATGTCCAGTTTATTTGCGTGGTATGCACACACTGAGTTTTGGCCTGTGCAGTGAGAAGTGTGTGTTTTTCCTAATGGCATTGCAGGTGAATGATAGCTTTTGAAATACAGATAAAGAATGTGTGTTCTAAAATGTAGTTTGCTAAACTAGGGCAGCTTAAGCTTTTGCTGCATCTCGCTGTACTTATGCAGTTTAGTAAATAGGAAGTAATTGAGAAATTTAAAAAAGGTAAGAAGAAGATGACTTACCTGTTTTGTAAAGATTAGGCTTATTCTGCTTAATGGGACTGGAATTATTAACATGCCAAAAAGATCACAAATAGCACTTTTCAGTTTTGTTCTTGTCTTCTGTTGTCTGCTAGTTAAGGGTAGATGACAAATGCATTTAGGAAGTACAGTAAAATAAGAACTGTAACTTCTAAAGGTAGTACCAGTAACAGTTTGTGAAGTTATCTATTGGATTGAAATCTGCTGAATTTTTCTGTGGAGGTGGCTCTCCCAACACCTTGTGTATTTTTCCCATCGTTTCCAGTCAAAGCCAAAGTACACACCATATTTAAAAACTAAAACCTCATCCTGTTCTCTGGCTCCGTTTTCTGCTTTGTAGGTTGTAGCTATTCGTCCGAATAGAAGAATCAATCACATTCCAAGTGCTATAGAAGATGAGGAGGAGGAAGAAGATCATGATGATGTTGTCATGCTGGAAAAAAAGATTAGAACATCCAGTATGTCAGAACAAGCTCTTAAAGTTTGTCTTAAGGAAATGAAGAGGTAGGAGATTTTCCAGTGGTGGTTTCTTCCCTTATTTTATTTTTTAAAACAAATCTTGCATTAACCTTTTCTTATTTGATGATATATTTGTGCTGGTTGTGTTCTGGAAATTATTTTCTAAAATGTAGCAGAGTGCTGTTTTTTGCTTATAAATTTCATCACTTCATCTTTTTGGAACGTCCAAGGTGATGACAAAGAAATATGAAGTCTTTTAGATACAGTTTATACATTAATATAGCTCTAAGCCTCTGTTACAAAGTGAAGATCTCAAAAAAGAAAAAAAAACGAAAGAAAAAAAAAAAGAAAAAATAAAGCTAAATAACACCACAGTTGTTAGTACATAAACTAACTGAGTTACTGAGTCTTTTTCCTTCTGTTTTTCTCTGGTGAGGGGATAACTGTGCTCCCCATGGTAAGATGACAATTAGCAACCTCCTTGCCAGTGAGGACACGTATATAGTGGCGCATGCGTTGCGTATGCCGTGTAGGTATGGGGAACTGACTCTCATTTCTCTTTGTATCCTGTAAATAACCTGTTATTATGCAAAGACAATCTCCTGATTGGTGGAATAGGAACTTAACTTTTTTAGTATTGCAGTTGTCACAAAGTAAGAGGGTATGCTGATGACAGCAGGTTTGCTAAATATCTGTCTGGTGGTGCAGGAGAGTCTTACTCTGCAATTAGTTCCTCATTAGCCTCATGAATTCTGTGCCTGGATTTCCAGATTAAAGAAGATGCCTCAGTCAATGCCGGAATATGCTTTGACAAGGAATTACTTGGAACTGATGGTAGAGTTGCCATGGAACAAGAGTACAAAAGGTAAACCCTTCTGTTATTGTTGATTGCCTCTTGCACAGACATTTTAGGACAAGTAGCCATCATGTAAACACTACATACTTACTCCTGTCTTGCAAATGTTTGTCTCATTGTCTGGTTGTAAAAATGTCATTAATATATCGCGAAGTCTTTCAGTCTACTTGGCTTAAAGTCATGTTTGTATACTGAGTAGCTTGTGCAGCTCAGTTGTACATCTAAGAATGTGAGTTTTAAAAGTATTAGGAATATCTACACAGAAAAATGAAGGTGTTATTACTTAAAATCTATGCTAGCATGTATCTAAAATAACGAAGAAAAGAGCAGCTGATTACTTTTTATATGTCAGACAAAAAAGCCTTTGTACATTTCTGTACATTAATCTTCCTGAAGAAGGTTCTGGTACATCTTAAGTTAATCAAGTTTGGTAAGGAACAAAAGGATGAAAAACCACAACTGTAGTTAATTTTAACAATTAAAACTTCAGGTACAATAGAAAAACTGAGTATCATGTCAGCTTTGTACCACAGTTTTCTAAAGTTGTGAGCCAAGGGCGATACTATTAATATGGGAACAGTATGCAAAAATGGAGAGTGAGGAAAGAGTAGGAAATCAAATGTGACTTTTCCTACTGACCAACACAAGTAGGCTAAGTGGGCAGAATGACTTTACAGAAGGTGTACTGCTGGAGAAAAGGATTTTAATTCCTTCTAGCAGCTACTGAAGAATGAGGCTTTTGAATGTCATTTAAAACAATCTGATTTTAAAAAGAAATCTAACATACCACACTAGCAGAAATGTCTGTCTGTCTTTTGTTTTCTTCGTATGCATGATGGTGAATTTTGGCTGGTTTGAACTAAAGCCTTTTCTATTTACAAATCTTCTTGTAAATTGTAAAAAGATCTGCCTTCAGATCTTTGCAGATCTCTACAGTATTATTCAAAGAATCCCACAGTAAGTGAAATATTTGTTGACATGCATGTCCTAGCAGAATAGTTCTTTGGTGGAAGTTGCTCTTTAATATTGCAAAATTACACCCTGTCACAGTAGTTTGAAATTCTTTCTTTAAGCAAAGTTTCTTTGGGAAGAAAGGAAAACTTGTGGGTTGAGATGAAGACAGTTTACTAGAATAGCAAAGGAAAACTACAATAACAACAAAATATGAGGATATTAATATATACAAAATGAAGAATGCATGATTTGTCACCACCTGATGTCCCAATGACTGATACAGCCCGTCCCGAGCAGCCATCACAGAAACGAAACCGAGCAACAAGCAAAGGAGTGAAAGCAAGACAGCAAGTTAGAGGGAACAATGCCAGCAAGCAAGAGAGAGGTGGGAGAAGATGCCCCTCCCCAGGCAACCCTCACTTATATATGAGCGTGACGTTCATGGCATGGAGTACCCTCTTTGGCCAGTTTGGGTCAATTATTCTGGCTGTATCCCCCCCAGCTTCCTGCACCTGCATGTTAGAGAGACCTCGAAAGCCGGACAGTGTCCTTGGTCTCATTAACAACAACTCCTGTCATCAGGGTGTTTATCAACGTTCTTCACACACAAAATCCAGAACACACCAGCTACTGAGAGGAAAATTAACTCCGTCCCTGCCAAAACCAGGACAGGCCTGACCATTTATCTTACATTATGGCAACTGAAAAAAACCTAAGTTTTACAGTCCTAGTACCACATGGGTATTTTTCACAGTGCCAACTAAGGCCTACCCGTTGACCCAATAGGATCTTGCTCTGTTTGTGAGATAGTTAAAGACTCTTATAATGTAGACGATGAAAACATAGGGATGAATGGAGCCACCAATGTACGAGGGACGTGGAGCTGTTGGAGAGGGTCCAGAGGAGGCCACGCAGATGCTGAGAGGGCTGGAGCAGCTCTGCTGTGAGGCCAGGCTGGGAGAGCTGGGGCTGTTCAGCCTGGAGAAGAGGAGGCTCCGGGGAGAGCTGAGAGCGGCTCCCAGTGCCCAAAGGGGGCTGCAGGAAAGGTGGGGAGAGACTCTTCAGCAGGGCCTGCTGGGACAGGATGAGGGGTGATGGTTTTAAAACAGAGGGAGGTAGATTTAGATTTGATATTAGAAAGAAAATTTTACACTGAGGATGGTGGAGCACTGTCCCAGGTTGCCCAGAGAGGCGGTGGATGCCCCATCCCTGGAAACATTCCAGGCCAGGTTGGCCGGGGCTGTGAGCAACCTGATCTGGTTGGAGATGTCCCTGCTCCTGGCAGGGGGGTTGGGTTGGGTGGCCTTTGAAGGTCCCTTCCAACCCAAACTATTCTACAGTTCTATGAATTGGTGTTTTGAGAAGACCTTACAGGATCAGACTTACTTCTGTGAGAACGCAACTGCTGAAAATTCAAAAAATTGAATATCATTGAATCACTGCTCTAGAATAGAGACTATGTTAATTTGAGCCAGATTTCAGTCTGTGACACAGTGAAAAGGTGGAATTTTAAAAATTATGTTATCAGTACTATGATCTGTCAACCTTATGTTTAGTTTCCTTATTAAAGGAGAATGATAATGCCTTTGTTCTAGGAAAACATTGTCTGGAACGTGTGTGAGAAGGGGATTGTGTTGATGAACATGTTTGTTTCTATTGTGTTGTAGAATGAATTGTTGCCATTTTTAAAGGCAAACGCACTGATATCTTTTCTGTTATCAATGATTGATAGATCGCCTTGAAATTCGTGCGGCGCGAATTCTTTTGGATAATGATCATTATGCTATGGAGAAGCTGAAGAAGAGAGTTTTGGAGTACTTAGCTGTCCGACAGCTTAAAAACAACCTCAAGGGACCCATTCTTTGTTTTGTGGGGCCCCCAGGCGTTGGGAAAACTAGTGTTGGAAGATCAATTGCAAAGACTTTGGGTCGAGAATTCCACAGAATCGCTTTAGGAGGAGTCTGTGATCAGTCTGATATTCGAGGCCACAGGTAACTACTACTTCCTCTGCTAAGTGCAATTTTTTCTTTTGTTTGTTACAGAACGTATTGATTATTTTCAGTTTAGCTAATGCAGAGAAATTACTTTTTTCAAGCAATGGTAGCTATTAATTGTTTTTTTTCTTGCTATTCAATGGTATTATTCAGGAGAGAATTTTAGTAATGGGAATGGATGTTTAGTGTTGAGATTCCACCTTTATTCTTTCCTTCCTCCTTTATTGTCACAGTGGAGATCGGAATTTCATCTTCTGTCATTTTGGCACTTTGAAGTAAAATTCAGTAGAAGGTCTAATGCAAACTCTTAAATGTTGGATCAGATTTTTCTGCTTTTTAAGAGGAATATAAAATAGCCTATGAATAGTAAAGCATTACTTCATAACCACGTTTTGCTAAAAAAGGAAGAGAAACTGAGAGTGATACTTAAAAGTTGCTAGAGGATAGCAACAGAGTTACTTAATATATCAAACTTGTTACTGTACTATTTTCGGATTTCAAAAGGAAGTTTATACAAGGACACTTAAGCTGGGAGATTTCAAAAGATTCTTTTGGGTGACTTTCCTTAGGATTTTTTTGATCTGGCCTCTCTTTATGTATCTGCTTCTTTGTCTTTTACGCCATTTGTTTATATTAGTCCGTTCCTGATTCCTTGCAGCTGGAAGCATATGGGTAATGGGTAATGTAGTAAGTAGCTGCTATACATCAGTGCACCATTTTTGGTTCCATTAAACATTTTATGCTTATTGCACGCAGTGTAGGAAATGTAGAATAATGAATTTGTTAGTGTTCTGAATATCTGTAAAACTATGTGGTTTGTTTTTTTTTTTTTTTTTTTAATTGAAAAAAAGGTCTCCTTACAACAGCAGGTAAGTGACTGTGAATTAAAGCTATCAGTTATCTCTTTGATGCCATGTGGCAGTTAATTTCGCCGCCTTGGCTGTGCTGCTACTTTCAGTCATCAGAATATACCGTCATTCTTGCTTCAGTTCCAGGTTATTTTGTAATTTCTTTTTGTTTTCACGGCATAAAAAGGACTTTGCTATTCTTATCACTTCCCTATGTAATTCTATTGAAAATTTACAAGAAATACCCTAATAAAAGTTCATTTTGTGGTATCAGACTTCAGACTTTTGCCTGCATAAGCTAGTTGCATGTGTGAATACATTAGAGTGGTGGAAGCTCACAGTCCCAGCTGGAAGGAATGCAGGAGACTCACTGGGAAATCTTGTGCTGAACATAGGCATAAACTTCTACGAGCGTGGAATATAATGTATGTGTAGGAATCTAGAGTATAATACAGTATTGACTGCTTCTTAGACCAGAACGTGAGAGATGAAAAAGTGACAAAACAGTGGTTTTGTAGTTGATGACAACTTGATAATTGAGTTGTTTTGTAAACCTTCAGTTCAGCACCCTTGATAAAATGAGCAACACACATTTATTCATTCTTCTGTGGCAAATTTGCAGGAGTTTTGTTTGCCAGGGTGTCTGACGCTTACTAAAGTTTGTCGTGTGAAAGAATAATCGGTAAGTTTTTTCTTAGTGTGAGTTTGGTCAGCATACCCAGGGGTTTGTAGGTACATTTGTTTGAACACCTTGATTTTGACTGCATAGCAGCACTCCGCATGTTTGTGTGTGTTTTGCAGTCTTTTGTAAGAGCTGGCCTTTCTGCCCGTTTACTTACTAAAGGAAAAGAAGCAAAACTCTGTCCTTCTCCTTCACTATGTATTACGGCTGTAATTCATGAACTGTGGTGTTAATCACTGTTTAATAAGTGAGAATTCCTATGTCCCAGATTACTTATGGTATGGACCCTAAAAACAATTTACAGTGTGATTCAAGAAGGCGTTGCTGTTCGAACTGGAGCCGCTAGAGGCTGTGGAATCCTAAGCGCTAGAGAGGAGTGACTTTTCCAGCCTTTCTAACCGGGAAACCCTGTCTGTGACATCGGCAGTTTGAGTCAACTCTCATCAACTCTTACTCAATTACCAGTAACGCCTTACCATTTTCTTTCTTTTTCTCTTTTTTTTTTTTCTCGTTTGGCTTTCTATCTCGTGCTTAGGCCTAATAAAGAATAAAGACAGCTAGAGTCATGTGATAATAAGGCTTTTAAAAACTTTTAAATCTAGGTGTTTGTGCTGTCATTGCAGTATTTTTGAGAGCATTACCAAATTATTAATGCATGTTAGAAGCTAACCATTATAAACTGCATATTAAAAATTTACTTGAAATAAGCTGATGGGAAGTATTTGATAAGACAGTTTATTTTTCATCAGCAAAGGAAAACAGTATCTAGAATTAGCAAGAGTATCACGTGGTTGCTCTTCAACAAACAAGTGGATAGTTTATAAACAAACTTTAGAACAGTTAGTACCAGGAGTCCCTTGTAACTGACTGCTTTTGCAAGTTTTTTGTAGGTAAAATCAAAACCAGTTGTTGCATGCTGGTTTGTTGGGGTTTTTTTTTTTGGTTTTTTTTAAATTCTGCTTATTTTTTTCCCCTGCCTTTCAGAATAAGATTTAAGCAAATTACAACTACAGCTTTTCTGTAGACCTCTGTCTGAAATGTCCTTGTGCATAAATAAATCCTTCAAGTTTTTCCCAGTCAAGCGAATCCGTATGGTGGATCTCATGGCAGTCAGAGAGCAATTACAGAGGTGGTCTAACAGTGGAGGAGACATAGGCTGCTGTTCCTTTAGTTTTACTGTTAAGTAGGCTGATTTTCTAATATCACATGTTAGGAGCCATTCTTTTTCTCCTAAAAACTCCTTATTAGGCTTTAAGGCCCTGATAGATTCAGTAAGCAAAATAAAAGATGCTCGATGGCGGCAGGGTGGGGAGTGGTGTTTCAGTCAGTGTGCTCTTCCATGTGATGTGTAACTGGGGCAATCGGAAACGCCCAGTTTTTGCCAGCTGGAGTTTGTAAATCCTTTTTTTGACTGGGTGAAGAGTAGCTACTACTGTTCTGCATTCCCAAAATGAAATCACCATCTCGGTACAAACCCAGAACTGCTTTATCAGACACCCTGCAGTTGTTGTTTGCATTTACCACTCATCTGTACCATACGTAAAAGTTTGCTGGTTTACATTTGTTGTTAATTTGTCTTAAAAAAACCCCAAAAACAACAACAACAAAAAAAAAAAACCAACTAAAAAACCCCAAACCACCCTGAAGGACAACTTAGAACTTTTTTTTCCACGAAGCTCACTGCATTTAAGATCTCCTCAGTACTGATATTTTGTTTTCTGCGGGAACTATGTGATCTTCTCTGCTGCATGTATGTGTGGTTTTCTATTTTTGAAACTGAAAGATGTAATTGCACCACTTATTTATAGCGGTGCTGGTGAGATCAGTCTGAAGCTCTTTTCTTCGCTCTCACTTCCATGCGAAGCCCTCTTTCTGATATTGCCATCGCGTCACAGTTTCTGGCAGTTTGGATGGCTTATGTCTGGCGTAGGCCTGTGCTGAGGCCTTGTTCAGGTGCATCTGTGTGAGAAAAGGAGTGATTCCTCAGCAGTACAGCTGGGCCAGCAGCAGGACACATTAAAAAAAACCAACCTCAAACAGTTTCACCTGTGAGAGCAATAGCTTCCTTACGCAAGGGTAAATCTACATCCATTTGTAAAGCACTTGAGGGGACGCAGCCTCTGTGCTTGCAATAAAAATTAGCTGTGACCCTGTGCAAGTGAAGATTACTAAATTACAGACCTTCTGTGGCATGAGATCTTAAGGGGCTTTTTTAATAGTTACTAAACAAGTGAGATAACGAGGAAACTTGATCTGTACTTCCCGCTTTGGGTGGAAAGCAGCTTGGCTCCCCTTCTAGGTTTAACGCACGGAGAGAAACAGTGCGTCAAAAAATGAGCAAAGCCACATTATATCATCAAAATTCTAATATAAAATATTGTTTTTCCCCTCTTTAACCCTAGCTAAAATAATGAAAATAAAGAATAACATCCTGTTCAGTGTCTGCTGTTTACAAAGAGCAGTATTCAGTTTCACAAGGCAAAAGTTAATGTCTGGGCAGATAAATGGCCGTATCTGCTTGTAATTTTAATATATTGTAGTGGGTTTATATGTAAATATCTGCAGGGCCTGTCTTACTGAGGGCTCTTGTGTTGAGACGTGGTCCCTAATAACCATTTAGAAATGAAAACAGGCTACTTAGGTTTGTATTTTCAAGGTAAAGTACTATGTTATTGTTCCTTATCATCCCACATATGACATTTGCATTAGCATTCCTTATTTGCCTTGGAGATCTTGAGTCTTTGATTAATAGTATAATAAAATACGTATTGGTCCATCTCCAATGAATGAACATATATCACAGCTTTAGACTGTCACACATGGGAAGAGTGAATTGATACCTAGGTATTTGTAATCCTAAAATTTATAGTCTAAGTTTCCATTTCGTGATACCTGATTAAATTACCTAAATAAATTTAAGCATAGTTTTATTTGAAATTTAGTGCATCAATTAAACATTTATATTGGAGTTAGTTTTTTAGATTTACCATGCCTAGAGGTGACTGAAAATACAAATGAGAAGAAGAAAGTACGAGAGAGAGGAAGAACAAGAGTGGTCGATTGTCAGGTAGTGAAAGGAAGAGCAGAATGTCTCTAGCCACGTGCACTTTTCTCATCCCTTACCTCTAATTCTGAGGACACTGAGTGTTTTGCAGAACTGCTCCACATTTCCAACAACAGTTCCTTTAGTTTTGACCTTTGAGTTTCTTGAGGAACTCTTGGATTGTATAGGGAACCATTTAATCTTTTTCGTAACACTGGATCCGTTTAAGTTGGAGTGTGGTTTCTATTTCAGTTTTTTTTATGTGGTAGCTCATGACCCGAGGCTTAGGACAGGGTGCATAAAAATAAAAAAAAAAAAAAAAAGATATTAATGATTTTCTGTCATTGTTAGAATATTTTTCTTATTGCTTGTGTTAGAAGTCACTTAACTTTTGTACTCTTAAAATTGTATTTCTCCAAGGTATGGATCTCACTTGACTCGTTATAAGTTGCCTTGAGTATATTTGCTGTTTTCTGCTTTTTATTCACCACAGATCTTGCTACATTGTGCTTCAGCCTACCTAGGGTATGGGTTATTTTAAAATGTTAAGAAACTTGATTGTCTACAACAGTGAAGTCTTACTCAAAGATGCTGTATGTGTGAGAATCTTCCACGAGTGTAAATATATTGTTAAATACACAAATCTACTTGAATCTAAAAGGACTGTGACTTGAAGTCTACTTTCAGGGTTGTTTAAGGGGGTGGGGGGAAGTATTTCAATCTATTAATAACAACCTTTTTTGTGTCTCAAGAAAGAAAAATCTCTTCCTGTTTTGTTTGTGGTTTTTCTGAGTGCTTATATTTGGGAAAACTCCAAAAAAAGTTTTTAAAAGTAGTGTGGGTGTGTGTGCATGGGTATAAACAAACAGATCTTTTTAATTCAAAAAACCTTTTGGTAGCAAACACTTGCTCTCCTTTGGCGTGTGTTGTTGCAATTGGACGGTGAAAGGAGAGAAAGAATGATTACTCACAGTGCTTTCCCTTGACTAGAGAAACCCAGTTTACCTTCATTTAGTTTATAAACCAAAGCTGCTTCTTAAAACTAGGTGGAACATAGACATACTAAAATGTTCTAGCATCTAGAAGGATCCAGTAAAACTTTGTATATAAAAACACAAACATGCATTACAAAAGTGTAATGTCTTTAAACATGCACTTGAGAATAATGTACCAAGCAGGAAAGAGGTATTTTTAATGTTTACCTAATTATGTTATCCTATTACTGGCGTAAATAGAATATTGAAAATAGTTAGGCTTCATTGTCTCTGAAGCATATAAAATTTCCTAGTGCAGTAAGCAGCTTTTGTTAAAAAAAGGAAAAAAAAAAAAAAAAACAACCCACCAACAAAAAACAAACCAAACCCAACACCACCACCACCACCAAACAAAACCCAAACCCACAAACAAAAACAAAACAAAAAACCCCTCAAAGACCGCCCCCCCCATCTGCTGTAGTGATTAATGTGGTTGCAGTGGTAGGTAAATTATTCACTTCTGTGAACTTCAGTTCTGCCTCAGCCTTGTCACTTTCTGATTGCGTTTTGTAGACTCCTTTCCTTCTCTTGGCAAGGCTGATGGCGTGCAGGTGGCGAGTGAAGTGGCATGCTGGTGTCACAGCTCCCCGGTGTGCGTCCTGATCTGTAATGAATGTTAGATAGCGCAGTCCTCAGCGGGGAGGAGCCCGGGCACCGCCGCGCAAAAGCGCTGAGGTGATCTGCACGCTGGCTGCTCCGGTCTCCAGCACCCATCTCAGGAGGGTGGTGGTGGGCACACTAAAATTCTTGCAATTCTGGCTATTTAAAACATCTTAAAAACTTCTTTTTGCTCAGATCTAGAATTAAATACCGTAACTGCAGTTTGTTCCCTCACTGGTTAAATATTACATGGAAATAACGCTCTTGCTGTGTGGTTTGGGTTGAGAGGTTTTTTTTTTATATTTAGTCTTCTCTACTATATTTTGAAATTATTCCCGTGGTATTTTTGGTTTCATCTTTCTGAATGTCATCCTGTTTATTTTGGACTGTATTAAAGCAGATCACATGACGAGGCAGGCCTGTTCTGCGTGTCTGCTTTGTGAGGGTCGTGAGATAGGTGCTGCCACGCAGCCGTTCATGTAGCGCTTTCTTCTTGAGTGACCAGCGTTGTGTGTTCTTAATGACAGTATTTTGTTAGTTATGGCACAAGCGGAAAAGGCTTTGATGAATGCAGCAAACAAGGGATGTATTTGCATGTAAAATGTACTTGCTCTTTGCAAGTGGAAAAAAAGCTTTTACCACCTTTCCTGAATAAATTCAGACTCATAACTTTTTTGTTCTGTTGCACTGTTCTAGTTTTTTGTTTCATATTGAATGACATAGCAAATACAATTATTTTTTGTGACTATTAGTTAAAGCATGCTGTATGTACAGGGGACACTGACAGTTTAGCGTATTTTGAATTTTGCCCTGGTTTGTAACATGCTGTGTGAACGCTGTTGTGACGACAGAAGCCCTGTCTCATCATTATTAAAATGTTAGTGTTAATGAGGTTCCCAAATCTCATACAGTACTAGGATGTCTGTACTGAGTTATGTAAAATGCCTGCAAGCCATAAAGTTTGGATAGACTTTGATGCGTGCGTTTGTCTTTCTAGACCAACTAGTGCACCACGGAACTGGTGTTTTCGTCTGCTGATATAATTGCTTCAGATGCATATTCCATATTTTTATCAACTAGTTTCAAAAAGTTTTGCAAGAAAGCAGGAATTGCTACAATACTGCTTGTTCTTGTATTTTCCTTCGAGTGTTGTTTTTGGTGTTTTGACTCCTGTTACACACGTCTGACTCCTCTTTGCCCATACACCTTTCTCTCTCACAGGCGCACCTATGTTGGCAGCATGCCTGGCAGAATAATCAACGGGCTGAAGACTGTTGGGGTTAACAATCCAGTATTCCTGTTAGATGAGGTTGATAAACTGGGGAAGAGCTTGCAGGGGGATCCTGCAGCAGCCTTACTCGAGGTAAGGGATGTTAAATTGCAAGCATTGTTTCATTTGTAATTAAAAAGAATTGGACTCGGAAAGGAAGATTCACTGGATGAAAGGCAGCATGACAGTGTCAGCATTTTTATTCAAATACCAGCTACTGTGTTTTGACATTGTTGGATTTCTGTCCATTAGTTGTGCACAATGCAAGTGCACAACTTGCATATAGTATACTTAGTAAGATATCTGTAATCTCAGTGATCTGTACTTAGAGACAAGGATGTATTTTGTGCTGAGCTAACTGTTTTGTATATTTAAAGACTGTTCAAGCCTTAAGGATTTCTTATTTGGGGGACTTTAAGACATTGAATTTTTTTTTTTTTGACCACATGCTGTTGTCTGTAAGAAAGAACAATGGAGCAGCCAGAGTAGCTGGTTTCAAGTTTTCCTTTTTTCTTGTAACAGTTTTAATGTATTTTTGAAGCTTTTGATGGTAGAAGCTTATATTGGAGCTAAGCATTTTCCCTAGCATATAATATGGAGTAGTTGCATGTTCTTTTAGCTTTAATTAGTGTTGTAATGAACTTTCTGAACTTAGATCTTTCATTTAAGTCACGGATCCCCACTCCTTGACTGATTATGATGTGGTGAGTGATTGCTTTCCATGAGAGTCAGCTATTAAGTATGTTTTTTTCTGAAATTCTGGGACTCAGATCAAGATATAAATGAATCTAATTTTGAGGCACATGATGTAGTTATTTTATCAGAAAGAGTTTAGAGCTGTTAAAAGTTGACTTGCTTAAAGTTGTAAGTAAAATCCAGGAGATACAAGTAAGGACTTTGATGAATGAGATACTGTTGGAATATTTTGTAAATCCGTCAGCTGTTGAGATGTTATTAATTAGGTTAGTTGTTGGTATTTCAGGAGGCTCAAATTTTCATGATAATGAAGAAGATTAATTGAGACCTTGCCTCGCAGGCTTCACATATCAAGGAGTCTGGAGTAGAGACCTGTAATGAGTTGCCAGAACCTTCTTTCTGTGTGATGCACGACGATATCCCAGTACAATTCCTTCTTCCACCGACTTCCATATTCAGCAGTTTTATTCTAGCAGTTATGGGGAGAGGAAGGAGCGTCTCCTCAGGTGTGGGGAAGAGACAAAGAGCATTGCCCTTCCCCAGCATCTTAGTGCACAAGTCTGTGTACATCTTCCTGTGCAAGCACTGATGATGAGGAAAGGAGGGAATGAGGAAGGCAATGGCACAGCAGAGCTGGGCTGGGCTGAAACTCTCGATGGAGATGTCACACTAGTGCACTCAATGGTTTTGGTGTAGTGTACATTTAGAATTTCCTGTTTCAGTCAAAAGGAGTTAGGTTAATAAGAGATATTCATCCAAATTTTGCGAGTTAGCCTGCTGACCTTCACTGAAATGATTTAGGGCAGCATAATCCTAGAAGCATCTCAGTTGTCAGACTCAAGGTGTGGTAACTTCTGTAGCTGGGCAGTTGTGGGTGGTGATGAAAGGGTTCTGGTAACACTTGCCTACAGAGTCATTCTGATGACTCTCTTTTGACTGACAGTGCTTAATACCCTAGTTTGAATATGAAAAATGTGACTTAAATTACGGCATCATGAGCTCATCTGTATGCCGTGCGACTTTCTGCACATGAAATGTCAGTTGACATTCTACAAATGTCATTATTTTCTTCCTGCTAGATAGTGTAAAATTACTGTTTTGACAAGGCCAGCTAGTTCTTTGAAAATCAGTGTCTGAACAGGTTATGGTTTGAGAGCTGTGTTTTGATCTTTGCTTGTTAATGTGAACTAGTAATAATTTAGATGTGCTAGAAAATACTATGCCTTCACATTTTTATCTTTTAAAAATGACAGTTGCGCTCCTTTACCTGTGTATTTCTCAAGTGTGTGGTGCATATTTCTAGGGTGCATTAAAAGCCTCTAAGTGCAAGGAAAACAAGCAGAGGAGTGTAACAAATACTCCTTTGCTGTTTCTTTTAATTTTTCATTCCCTGTCTTGCAGTAGAGAATTAGCATCTCTGTTCTTCTATCATTTCAAGTGTGTGAGGATAAATTGAATTAATTTATTTTTAAATTATTTGTGTTTGAATTGTTGCTGCTTTGGGATGCTTCTGTTCTCTGTATTTTGAAACTGCATTCTCAGTGATAATAAACTCAGCTTCTGCCGTGGATTATTCCAGCCGAGACTCCCAGGTTAGCTTCCAACTGTCTGCTTGGGCTGGAGTCTCTCTGTAAGTCGTTGCTAATTGACCATTAATTGCATTTGGAGAAGTAATTGCACTATTAACCACGTCTGGGCTGCTCCCACGTGAGATCTGTATATTGCTGTACTGCTGTCTAACCATCCTGAAACAGGTGCTGTGCCTCTTCTATAATGGAATGCTCATGCCTGGACATAACAGCTTAATTTTCATCTGGTTTTTGTGGTTTACGCTGTTGGAAAATCCATCTGGCGTGAGCAAAGGTGGCTATTATGTAGGAGAACACACAGTAGTGAGAGGTCACCTAGCTGGCACATTTGTTTTTCAGACTGCTGCTTCTTGTTTGGTGAGTGCCATCAAGTACAGAAGGCACATCCTTTTTTTCCCTAATGTGTAGGTGTGTTAAATCCCCACTGACAGTCTGCCACGGGATGTATTCAAGAAGAGCGTTTTCATGCCCTGTACACTCAGAAGCAAAGCTTGATGTTCTGTAATTGCCGGATGCGCGTTTAGTTCTAGTGCTTCGACAGAGTTGAAGCAAAACAGAATGTCTTCCTATTTCCAGTTACTGTTCATCAACAAGGGAATGTTTTAGTCTAAATTTAGATGACCTCTGTTTAAAACAGAAGCAAACAGAAATGGATCCAAGTGCCTGATAGTGAGTATTTGTATGCAGGGAAATTAGGCCAGGAGCATAGCCAGGCAATTAAATGTTCATGGAACTCATTCTGGATTTTATGGCAATAAAAAGCTGGTACAAAGCAGCCTTTTGTATGCATGTGAGCTGCCAGCCATAAATTAACCAGGATGTGTTGTTCACTGAATGTTCTTTTGTACTTCATGTGTTTGTATTGGTTGAATACCTTTGAAAAGTTTTGAACTTGAACTTTGCACAGATACCTAGCTGAAGAACTGAAAAAAATTGGCTTTGGAAAATCTGTTTTAAATACATAGATGTGTTATCGTTATATGTCTTATTCTAAGAAACAGTTACCATGGCAAACAATTATTAGTTCAGAGAAGCTCTAGCCCTTGTAGAAAATCTCAGATAATTCGTATTTTTAGATAAAATCTGAGTTGTTTTTAAATACAGTTTCCTTTACCTTTACCAGGTAGTAAGTATTGTTTGTGCATGAGTACAACATTGATGTTTTGTATATCTTTGTAATGATATAATCACCAGCTTAGCACTTAGTAGGATTCGTAAGAACTTCTAGTTACAGAGTAGAGGGAGAAAGAGATAAACATGCATGTAGCTAAAGTCTGTCAGAACACATTTTTTTTCAACATCTTTGGAAGTCGTTGCAAATGTTTCAGCTAATAGACTGGAATTTTGTGGAAATAATGTGTTATCAGTGTAAAAAAAAAAAAGAGTAAGTTGAATTAGGATTTGCTGTTCACATAGTCTCCTATTCGAAGCCTAGTCTTGCAATTTTTTCAAAAACTATTTGGTATAGATCTGCCTTCTTTGAAGAGAGTTTGTAGATGCTGCGCTTGTTGTACTTGGGACTAGATTGTAGAGTGGGTTGAGGTGAGACACTTCTGTAACTCTGCCCAATTTCTGCCTCGGTGTACTTGGCTGGTCAGGATTCTCCAAGGCCTTTGCCTCCATTGGGAGGTAGCAGCTGGCTGCTGAAGAGGGTAAGAAAAGCAGCTTTTGAATAGCTTATGGCCCATGAACAATACCATTCGCCGAGTTCCAACCTTAGTTTTAGGATTTAGGCATATGCCTCAGTGTGTTTTAAGATTTCACTATTAAGGGGAATGTATAAATTGTATTTTATTACAGTCACAATACATTTCCAAATATTAGTCTTAAATCTGTGCAGTACTTAAAAAAAAAAAAAATCAGAAACTGTTCTGTTTTTAAAAAATTCTGCTGTGTTTCTGGTATTCTGTAAAAATTATTTTGCTTGTTTGTTGTGATTATAAAACACTTCTATTCTAAAGATTTTTAGCTTTTCAAAGACTAAACAGAATTTAAAAGTCAGGAAAATTCAGAATTATTTCTTTCATAACCAGCTAAGAAGCCCTCAAATTCAGTTTTTAGAATTCTTAACACTGTTCTTGGCTATAATTCAAGTTGCTAAGACAAGAAGTGCATTCATTTGGGTACAGGCAGATAAATTATTTTGACAGCAGTGTGCTATTTCTCAAGAGATGCATAGGTCTCATTATTTGTAACATGGGAATTATTCATGTCCGTGTAGTGCTGAGAATTCATCGTTTGGGAAGGAAGAGTGTGGCAGGACTTCAGGAGGGGGCGGAGTGAAGGTGGTTTATAGGTGCTGATACAGAAGCCAGGCGTAGATTGCTATATAAAATGAACTTCCAATTTTCAGCACTGTTAAAAAGACCTTACAGGACAGGACCTTAGGACACTCATGACCACATACCTAGAATATTTATCACCGAATGCAGAAAACCAGCTTGTTCAAGCCTAAATATATGTAAGCGTTGCGTTAGCACATGTAAGTAGCACAAAAAGCATTAGGAAGACAACACTGTTATTTAGGCCGTGCTTCTGCTTGTGCAGTAAACTTTTTAGGTTTGTCAGACCTACGTGTTGTTACTCATCAGTGCTTGTTTAATTTTATCTCCATCTTTTAACCACAAAATTTGGGGATAACAGAAAAATGCAAAGATTGTGTTAGGAAAGCCAGAGCTCAGCTAGAGTCAAGACTTGAATGGAATGTCATGGGCAATAAGAAGAGCTTCTGCTGCTACGTTAGTAGAAAAAGGCTGGAGAAAGCTGCAGAGTGGTGCAGGTGATTTAGTGACAGCCGGTAAGGGTCAGATAACCTGTGTTCTTCCTCTTCACAGTGGTCTTCACAGTGAGCTCTCTCAGGTTGGTGTGCTTAGAGAAAGAGGAGCTGCCAGCGGCAGATGAGGATTGGAGTCAGGGATTACTTGAGATAATTCCGCTCATACGAGTCCGTGGGAACACATGGGCTGCTTTTCCAAGGGTGCTGAGAGTCCCTGGAAGGCCGTTCTCTACCATCTCTGTAGGGTCACGGAGACAGATTACAGGAGGTACTCGATGACTGGAGAAATGCTGCGGCCGTCTTTAGAAAAGGGTAAAAAGAACTAATGGGGAAACAACTTTTTTTTTTGCATGTGTTGTGGAATGTAGTTACAGAGCAATAAGAGTGAGGCAGGATATTGAGGGTCAGGCTTTAGTAATATTCGTAACATATTTTATGAATGTAAAGTGAGATTTGACAGATCCAAATGGAATATAATAAAAATGTGCGTATTGTATTTACTTCTCCTTGAGCAGCTGTATCAGTTTTGTGTTCACTCTTTTTAAGGTCTTGGATCCAGAACAAAATCACAGTTTCACCGATCACTACTTAAATGTAGCCTTTGATCTGTCCCAAGTCCTTTTTATAGCTACAGCCAACACTACAGCTACTATCCCACCTGCTCTGCTGGACAGGATGGAAATTATTCAAGTTCCAGGTAACACTACAGTGTTTTCATTGCAGTGGCTATTGCAAGCCCTTAAACAACGACAGGGTGTTTTCCCCGAAATGAAAAGCAGTTCTTAAGGTGAGCCTGCCAGGAATCTAAACTGAATGGCCAGAATCATTAAGAGATCGGTTGGGATGCCCTCGTTATGGCCTCTGTCATGAGAATGAAATCTAGCATTGCACTTAGGCAAATTCAGTTCCAGGTATATGGAATTGAGTACGCAGAACGTAACAGCATTCTGTAACAGCATTTTCACTAATCGATGTGTTTGTATTCTAACTGGCTGTTGGCTGATGAGTCTTTTTAAGATTCCAGTGAAGAAAGGGATTTTTGAAATACTAAAAGTCTATTTTTCCTGTTCACATGAAGTTACGAGTAACCCCCAAGTATCATGCCTTTTAAATTAGAGTGGGAGGCTTTTTTGTTAAATTCAGTGAAGTACAAATATAAATGCTAAATTTTCTTATATTGTGGTACATGGCAAAAAGACTAGTAAAGGTATGCTTTTTCTTTTGAAGGATACACACAAGAAGAAAAAATTGAAATCGCACATAGACACTTGATTCCTAAACAGCTTGAACAACATGGCCTGACTCCACAGCAAATACAGATTCCACAAGTAACCACTTTGGACATAATTACCAGGTAAATCTGTCATTCGTTGCTTTAAGCTTAGATAACTCCTTTTTCTGGTAACTAGTAAATCATTTATGAAGTGGTAACACAACATTTCTTAAGATCTATTGTCCTTAATAGCTTCAGAAGTTGAACAGTTGGTAATTTATGGGATTGCTCTATGTGGCTCTGCTGTCTAAACCGCATCGTCCTTCCTTCTCCAGAGAATTCCTCGCTCTGGTTCTCAGAGCGTGGCTCACAGTCAGTTGTGACGACACAAGTGACAGAGGACTATGAATGAACAGAAATGCTTGAAGCTATTATCGCTGCAGCCTTCAGTGTGTGAAGCACACTGTGTGTGTGCTTGGCAGCAGACAATCTTTATTTTAAAGAATGAACTCTTATTTCTATCATTTTCAGAGAAAAAAATTAAATTGCCACTTTGTTTCTTGTGACTTGATGGGCCGTATTTGTCTAAAAACTAGAATCAGATTAAAATATGGTTTTTAAAATAGCTTGTGTTAATTAGAGCTACTTTTTCTGTTGGACATGAGAGCAAAGATGTTGATCAGAACATCTTTTGGACTCAAAACTAGCTCATTTCCAATGGAAAAAAGTGTATCAGTAGTCAAAGAATTGAAGTATTTTATGCCCAGGACCAGCATTTTGGCATTTTATGAGTGTTGTTGTTTGGTGTTTCCTAGACTAAAAGAAAATACTTTTACAGTCAGTTCCTCAACTTTCAGTGAACTACATTTTGAGTTTTAAAATAGTTCTCCCTTTTAATTTTTTCCCTCTAATTTTAAGAGCTCAGTGCTATGCATTGTTTAGCATGTGACTGAGGTTTGACACCAGGTGCGTCATGTCTTCTTCCCACTCAGTAGTTTGTCTTACTTTACAGTTTCTTCAACAAACCACAATTATTTTGATAAAAGCACGTAACATTTTCTTCTGTTTTTTAGAGCAGCCCAAGGTATCACTGCCTTTCACATCTCGTTTTATTTGGACATATTTTAAAAAAAGAAAGTGTGTTTACATGCAAAAGAAATCTCTCTTACAAAGAATATCCACCAACAGAACCGTTCTCTGTACGCTAGATACACGAGAGAGGCAGGAGTCCGCTCTCTGGACCGGAAGCTGGGAGCTATTTGCAGGGCGGTGGCAGTGAAGGTGGCGGAAGGACAGCACAAAGAAGCAAAGCCAGATCGTGCTGAAGTGGGCGAAGGAGAAGGTGTGTATCTTGTGCGTGTTTTTTTAAAAAGGAAACTTATAACGTAGTCACGAAGAAGCTAATTTATCAAACTTTTCTCCCTTTTTATGCTTAAGGACTCTGTTTTTGAAAAGCTTTGCAGATAGAGTGATGTTCTTCTTATGCGTGGTTCCAAGTAGTGCCGAGTTGTGACTTGGGCCATGAGTGGAGTTACTTCAGCCTGCCGTGGTGGTAACTGAGAAGTACAAGGCATCTATTTCATATCTTAGGCATGCGGTTATGATTTGTGTATGGTTTTTTTGTCTTCCTAGGCTTTTTAAGCTCAAGTCTGTCACTTTTTTCTTTAATAAAAGACCAAGCATGGCTTTAGTTATTCTATGTAAAGAGGTTCTTTAACTGTGCTGTGCTTGCTCTACCAGCTCAGAACTCAATCTGGTTAATTTGTTGTACTCTAAAGTAAATGTTTGTTTGAAGAGCTTTGAAATTAGAAAGGTTTAGGGGCTCTTTTTCTCTACCTTTTAAGACTGCACTTACTCTAACTCTCTTGGAGCTTTGGGAAATTGCCAGCTTCAGTAAGTTCATTCTTGTTCCCCATGTGTTCAGACAATAGCAATTTATCATTCCCAGTCATCCAACAGACTGAATGAAAACTAAACATTAAATTCTCAAACAGCCAAAATACTCAGGTAACTGCTTCACCAGTAAAGATAGATGTCTTTCTAGTCTTGAAACAGAATGGGAGGAGGAAGAAATTCAGGCCCATAATCCAGTTCATGTGCAGCATGCAGCTGGTGACTGCTCCCTTTTTCATCCCCAAATTAATGTTCTCTTTGATAAAAATGAGCATCCATTCTGAAATGTAGCCATGCAGAGCATAGATGGTTGTGCTTCTATTCCAGCTGGTTGCTGATGGAGGATCTCGCTGTGCGCCGGAGTTTGTTGCAGGTTTCAGAGTGCTCGTTGCAGCACTAGATGTCTGCAGGAGCCCACAGTTCAAGGTAGATGAGAAATGTTAAAGGACAGAATCCAAACCTGAAGCTGAACTTCTGAAATGTGGATAGTCCTTAGTCTCAAGAAAATCTAGCAAGGAGGATGTCAGGTGTTTTGATTGGTTGTTTTTTTTTTAAAGACTGCAATGAGTCCGGTTGACTCATTGGAATAAACCTCTACGTTTTAACGTCTGTACAGGGAGAACGGTTCTGGACTGTTTTAGAGGAGGACGAATAAGGATACTCATTATCTGCTCCTTTAAAAGAAGGCAGCTTGCAGGTCTGAACAGGACCCTTCATCCTTTCAGAGAGCAAAACTCTGGGGGAAGAACTGTAACTCGTGTTGGTACAAACAGTGGTATGTTTTAGAAGAGTATATGAATAGTTTTACCCATAGTTAAAACTTCAGTGACTTGTCTCTGGAAATCTGTTTGTTGACAGTCTTTCAGCTTTGCCTTGTCTTTTTTCCCTAACTCTGTATTTCCCTTCTGAAAATTAAATCTTTTACCTTGTTGAGTTTTCTAAAATCACCACAATGTCTGTGGAAACTGTAATATCAGAAAATTGAATTTCATCTACAAATCAGTAGTGGATTCAGCTCAGTTCTCTCTGAATATTTGGCTTAAAGAAAGTGAACTCTCACAGCAGCAGTGGCTGTGCATGCACGAATGACTGTGCGGTTTTAATTGTCCCATGCACATTAAAATGAAGAGCTTTTAAAACATATTTATTATACTTTTAATTTATATTGTGTGCATCTTGTCTACCTTAAAATAAACAAAAAGTAGGTTCAGAGCACAACTCCTGATATTAAGAAGAAATATTTTACTATTAAGCAAAGAACAAAAAGGAACTGTATTAGACATCTCGATACAGAGAGATTTACAGTGTTAAAATCGGCACTATGCTTGCAGCTTAGGTATTTACACTGTTAAAATTAGTACTTGAGTTGCAACAGCCTGCTGTTTTTCACTTTGCTGTGGTAAATGCTTCAAAAGCACAATTGGCTGACGCACAATTTGGGGTAAGCCCAGAAGAAATGAGCTATCAAGAGTTGCCTTTGTGCTTCTGGAATTGAAACTGTCCAGAAGAAAAAGCTGTATTAATAAAAGGGATTCCAAGGGACAGGTGGCTCTGTATTCAGCTTTGGTGTTGTGAAGACATACATAGAATGGTGTGCGGCCTGCCAAATTTGTTTTATTTTGAATATGTCACTTGTTGGGAGTATATGAGAGTAGGATGCTTGAAAAAAAAAAATTGTTTAGTTTTCACTCAGCCTGTTGGAAACAATGAAGTATTTAAAACAAAACTCAGAGATATCCCCAAATACGTGCAAATTGATGCAAATAATGGGATTTGTAGGCTAAATTTATTTCTTTGGAATTTTTTTACCTGTTGATGAGTGGACATTTGTGCAGTCGTGCATAGCGATGATGAATTTTTATTGCATATAATGAATGACTCTGGAAGAATAGTTGATCAAGTTGTTATATCTTAATAGTTTCATTTAAAATGATTTCCTTTTTTTTTTTTTTTTTTTTTTTTTTTTTTTTTTTTTTTTTCCTTTATCTGTATAAAAAGACCTATAATTCATTTTTATTTTACACATTTACTGGTGTGGGATTGGGGCTCTACAGTCAGTGCGTTCATATGTCATGAGTTGTAAATGGGAGAGAGCGAGCTACAAGCCTGCCGTGCCGCGTGGATTCTAGCTTGCTAAAACGTAATTTGTATGCGGTTCGTAGCGTATCGGAATAGTAACGTGGTTCCTCCGGTGTTTATTCAGCTGAGTGCCTTCTGGCTCGTGCATTTGTAACAAAAGTTGAAAGACATTAGGTGGTAGAACCTCAAAATTTCCATCATTATGTTGATTAAATCAGATTATTAACTCAAAGCGGAACATCTGTTTTCAAGGCTTTGTCACCATCGGGCTTTCGACACCGTTTGATAGTAGGCTCTAAAAATGGAGGATACCTGCCATGGCAGACTGCTGCTAGGAGATACGCTGTCACGTCGTGTCTCCAAAAATGCGTGACTGAAATCCACGGGCAGCTTTGTACTGCCTTCCTTGCTCCTTTGGCTCCTCAGCTTTATCATGAAGTCAACAAGTGGAGGAGTGTTAGTTTGCGTCGGTCATTGAGTTTGTACCGTGAACTTCAGCAAGAGCAAATGGAGTCGTTTTTCAGAGCTCTCCAGGGAGTCATCCTTGTGTACAGTAACGCTACCTGATATTTTACTGACACACTGTCTAAGATTTACAAGACACTCATCTAGTTTTTGACACTAGAAGACATTCTAGGAGTCACAAAAATATGTGAAACTCTCCTTCCTATTTTAGTGCGACTGCCTTGAGAATAGAACGCAGCAGCTGTGCACTGAGGCATCACATCATCATACAGCAGCTGGAACCCAGAGTGAAAAATGAGTTGTCTAGTTCAGACTTGAAAGGAGGTTTAGGAAAGGTAATATTTAATACCAAGAAGGGATTAGATGCTGATTCTGTCTGTGTTGAAACCAAGGCTTTGAAAACATGTAACTGTTTCCATAACCCAGGAATACAGTACAGTTTGTTCTGCTCCTCCTGGATGAAACGACGCTTGGGTTTGAGTTTAAACGCAAGTTTGACCGAAGGGGTCAACGTGAACTGAAACATGTAGTCTTGCCTCCCCCTCTCTCAGCCTGGGGTAAAGCATTTTATTCACCAAACATTGTGCGTGGCTGGGGGGGTGTGTGCTAGTTTTTAGTATGTTTAAGGGCTTTAATGCAGCTGGGCTAACATCACTGCTCTTGCAACAAGTGACCTCTTCAATGTTCTAGCCAGAACCCGCGCTCCCAGCAGCATGGCATCTCCTGTAGCACTGGGAGATGAGTTTCTGCAATCTGATCAGCGTAAATCCCGCTGTGGTATGTAGGCATTCAGCTGTGCCGGCATCAGTACAGCTGCTGCACAGACTGTAAGATGTGGATCTTTCTAAAATTTGCTTGGAATTTCTCTTCTGGTTTAGGCCAAAGAGGCATAAATGTTAGGAAGAGTTGGATTTGTATATAAACTATTTTTCTTAGCATGTTCATTTATCTAAATACTCTTGCACGAAAACCTCAAATTCAAGTGCTTCAAGTACATGTTGTTGTTCTAGCTCAGAATTGATGGAATGTAATTTATTTTGTGAAAAGATAAAAGATGAACCTTTTATTTCATGCTTACGTTCTTGCACCTCTTCACAGCAACTCAGCAAATCAGAATTTGTTATGTGAAAAGCCATTTGAAAATTTTAGGTTTCTATTATGTTCTTCTATCTTGGCCAGCAAGTACAGCTGGAAATCTTTGGGTTTGATGTATTACTAGTGCTTAGTTTAAGCATGTTTCGTGAGGAGCTGAGAAATTTCTACATGTCCAGGAAATTTTAGGCTCTTCTATTCACTCATTTCCATTATATCTCCAGAAGTAGCAGTCTTAAATTCTTAAATCTTTGTCTCTGTGCCATGGAATTCCCTTTTAGATTAAATCCCGAATTATTTATAGTATTTCATTGTCAGTATGTTTTCTTAGGAGTCAATTTTCTTACAAATTGAGTATTTATATGCAAGACTTTGTTTTGTTTTGGGAGCTTGCAAAGGCAGATTCCTGAGGAATGCAGTCGTGACCTTTGCTGAGTAGCTGCAGGTTCTGCTCTGAACATTTACAATCAGAATCTTTTTTTTGGTTGGTTTGCTCTTTGGGGATTTGGGGGGTGGGGGTTGTTTGTCGTTTGAGTTTGGAGTTTGTTGTTTGGTTTTGTTGCGAGATTGCGGGTTTTTTTTTGTGGTGGTGAGTTTTGGTTTTGGCTTTGGAGGGTTTTTTTTTTTTTTTTTTTCCAAATTTTTAAGCATTACAACTCAGTACCAGGCTGCTGTTGTTGAAGCAGTAATGATCAGCAGGTGGATGTGCGGTGTGGAGCTCTGTTCAGGGCACATCTTTGACTCTTTAGCTCAGAATGTAAGAGGATTAAGCTGTTGTAGTCCTAACCAAAAGTTGTGTTTCTGGAAACTTGAATTTAACTGTCTTGTTTTAGATAAATGTGTCATTTAACTTGTATTATGGTTTATGGCTGTTCCTCTGGGATAGGTAAGGGAACACGTATATGTCATCATTAATGGAAATTTTAATTATTTGCATCTTTGTAAATTCTTCATAGTCAGCACTTCTAAAAAGGTGATGAAAGAAGATGTTTCTTCCTTCAAAGAAAAAGTTAGTGTTTGTGATTGTATTTTGGAACATCACTGTATGCTTTTATAGAAAATTGGATAATATCAGAATTCAGGTTAATATTTTTAGAACAAGTCTGGAGTTTGTTCTTGTTACAGATTATAAAATGAGGTCCGCTAATTAGATTACATAAACTCAAAGAAAGAGTTTCTGGTTCTTTTAATGGGGCAAGTGGCCTCAAAAATTACCTGCTGATTTGGTTGTAAGTCGTCCGTCTCCTTCAGCTGTATACATAGAACTAGGGGAAGTAAAAGCAAGCAGAAATGCAAAATTGTGCTTGTTAGGTGGTAAAATATTCGTATAGAACAAAGGCAGTTGTGTTTTAACTCAGTTTTGTTTTGAAATATGAATTGTCGTATCGCATAACTCGGCTTTCGAAGATCAGAGTGTTGAAATTGCAGTCTGAGCCGCAAGAATAGCACACAGGGTTATTTCCTCGACTTGCTAGTATTTATGCATTTGAATTTGTCACATACAGAAATAGCAGTTCAACAGAAATGTAAAGGCATGCTGGAACAACAGGAGGGCCATCTGACCAAGGCGGTGTTTGCCGTAGAGGCGTGGGGTTTACGCAGGCATGGAGCAGTGAGTTACACGATGGAAAGATTGGCGGCTGTTGGGCAAGAACTCTTCGATTTGAGGCCGAACGGAAAGCTGAGTTGGTGGTGTTATAGTAATAGCGATGCAGATTGCTCTCCTTGACGCTGTATGAAGGCATTAGTGAGAATTACAGTGCAGCAAAATGAACTGTGAAAAGGCCCTTATGTATCAGGATTAATAAAAGGATGGTTTGTAGGTTGTGAAAGGAGACATTCTCTGCTCATTCTGAGAATTACTTTTGTTATATTAAATAGATTAGATCAGTGATTTGTGTTCTTCTGTAATTGTTTAAATTCCTGGATCTTCCTTTATTGTGCGTGCATTAATATGCAAAGGAAGACAATTTCTTCACTGAAAGTAAAAAAGCATTCAAAGAAAGGAAGCAACAGCAGGTAGTTTCCCAAAATACGGTGCAGAAGTCTTGAAGCTCCGTATACATTCCTGTGTAATAAAGACCATTACTTTAAATGTATTTTAGGCTTGTGTTTGTGGGGTGGGAAAAAAATATCTGGGTTATATGAATGTGTACAATGCTTTTCTTAATAGCAGCCCCAGGGCAGGGAGACACTGCCGTAAAACTGCCACAGAACCTTAAAAACATCAAGCATTTTTCATTTCTCTGATACATGTTTCACTAAAGTGTTGCTCAGGGCTCTCAAGAAAATGGTAATGAGCCTTTTGCATCTGGATCAAATTCTGTGGGGAAATAACTCCCTGCTTACGTTCTCCTTCTGCGTACAGTTGCTGAAGTAAACGTGCAGTGTCGGCCTAGTAAAAACCATGTTCAATTTCTTGAGCGTATTTGTGCAAACAACTGGCTGTGTAGTCTGGTTTAAAACAATTTTGAGGCTTTGATATTTATATGGTCCCCGTTACGGTTCCATTTTGTGTAGAAAATGCATTTGTAGAGAAAACAGAAATTTTAAGGGAATTCTGCCAAGGCAACCATTGTGTAGGTAAGAAATATGGGCGTACTGTAAATGGGGGCAGGACAGAGCACGTACTCTGAATCCAGAACTACTGCTTTCATTGTGTTGTCCCTTCTTGATGACACTCGAGTACATTACATTCAAAAGTGTCAGGCTAGTTGGGTTTTATAGCCCTTCCTGATGAGTACATCACACCTACAGGTATTTCTGAAAATGCCTAACAATTTGATCTTTGAGGAGTTTTTTGCTGCTACTGATTACTGGTCAAGACACCTTAGAAATAGCTCATCCAAGAAAGGGAAGAGCAGAGCCCTGGTAAGTGTGGTCTTTCAGGACACAAGCTGTAGATGAAGTTGTTGTACTGAAATTGTTTGAGGTTTTTCCACAGGGCAAGCGTGCTGAACTGGCTGTTGAGCAAGGAGGGGATGTCCATTTTGTGAATTAAGCAACCTGAGGGACGTTGGACTAGATGATCTTTAAAGGTCACTTCCAACCCAAACCATTCTGTGATCAAGTAAAGCCAGAACAGTCATGAGAGAGAAATCAAAGTGAAAAATAAGATGTCAGAATGTGTTGTAGGCTGCAGGAAAGGTGGGCCGTGCTGTGGTGGGGTGGTGGTTCCATCTGAGAGCCTGGAAGGAGGCGACACACCAGGGCTGGAGGAGTTCGGTTCCAGCGGAGCTGGTGTCCGTGTGATCTACGTGTAGCAGCTTCTCCTGCAGGCGGTCAGCTGGTGTGGAGGGTACGTGTGCGAGGGGCTGCGGTGAGGACGCAGGGGTTACGCGGCCCCGGCTGGGTTCTGTGGAGTGAGGTGTTCCTGGATGTAGTGCAGGCTGGCTGTAAGGACCGCAGCCACGTGGCAAAGCAGCGCGTGTAAATCTGGGCAGAATGCTCCTGCTTTCTCTGACAGAACTTCGTGATTAGTGTCAGAAGTGACGCATTTAAATCCTTGCAGAAAGAGACCGCAGAGGGCACAGCTGTAAGCATACATAAAAGCATCAGTACTTACTGAACTTTCCGTATTTCCACATTCAGCTCCATATTCTGGATTACACGACATTAACCGTGATCGTCTGCAAATACCGTTTTTATGGACAAATCTGATGAAAACTGCGAAGTCTTAAAAGAATTTAATGTGTTTTGCTATTTGACCTAGTTTAAAATGCATTTAAGCAAGTGAGTTGCATCTCGGTCAGTGCTCTAGATTTAATATCCTTGCTGAACAGTTGGAATATGTTTAGGCCTAATAATTAAATTTGATGCCATGTTATCTTAAATTTGACAACATTTTTGTGAAAGACGATTTAAGCACTTTCATGAACTTTCTGAACACGTCTTTGCATATTTTATTTTTCTCTGTCATGATTTTTTAAATTCCTGTGTCAAGAAAGACTACTACAAATCCTAAATGAGATTTTCTTCTCTTAGATTGCAAAGAACATGTCACAGAAGATGCAAAACCAGAATCCATCAGTGACACAGCTGACCTGGCTCTGCCACCTGAAATGCCGATTTTAATTGATTTCCATGCTTTAAAAGATATCCTGGGGCCACCCATGTATGAAATGGAGGTAACATCCTCATTTCTTTCTGCCTGACTGCTGTTTCTGTCTGGTTTGACGGTCTATTTTATTGCTGTTGAGTGAGTTTGTACAGAATTGACTTTTTAAAAAATGTATTAGTAACCGAACTGTTTCTTTGTGCTTCACCAAGTGTGTTTTCACCTGAAGAACTTTCTGTTTTGTTTTAGTTCAGGGCACATAAATAACATAATGACTTTCTGTTAGCAAAGATGCCCGCAGCAGTGCTTAAGAAGGTGCTGGTGTTTTTTTCAGTTTATAACAACTTTGCTTTTGTTTGGGGGACGTTTGGTGGTCTTGGGAAAGAAGCCAGAAGTAGAACCCCGGAGTCCTGTCTCTGAGGCAGCTGTGTTAAGGCCTGTCCCGCATACCTCCTTAAAGCCCGTCAGCATTTTTGGGTATTAAAAGCACTTCAGTTCCCACCAGAAGTTCTCAGACATTCTTTAGATTAAGGTGACTGTTTGCTATTAAAAATGTTTTATGGTCAGTCAGGCACCTCCAGCTTCCTGGTACCAGCTCTGTTCCTCAGTAGGCATATTCCACAACTTTTTCTTTCACCCATCTGTATTTTGCTACATCCTATGAAAATGCCATCAGTTAAAGTAGTTTGATAGTTTGGGGTTCTCTTTTTGCCATTTACATTGCAGTTATTCTCTGCTTTGCTTCAGGTCCAGGTGAACTGACCAAGTGTAAGTAGCGTATATATAACACTGGGACAGGAAACCAGTTGCTGATGGAACACTAAATTTTTCTGTCTTTATCCTGGAGAAAAAAATCAGTAAACCAGTAAGTTATAGAGAAAATAGAAGTGAAGGGAAAACTTCCAGAAGAGACAAAATTCAAACTTTTAAGAACTTTCATCTAGGAGAGAAGAACTATCCCAGGAGAGAACCAGACTCCACTGGGATTCGGAGGACAAAAAGGGGACATGATATGCGAGGGAAGCAGGAGAAAATGAGCGATTGTTAAGGAATGAGTCAGCTTTTAGAACTGAACTGAGGGGCTTGGGTATGAAGATTTTATCACGGAAGAGATTCTTGATGAAGAGACAGAAATGAGGAAGGAAGTTGAAAGAAGACGGCACTGCTGGTTGTGTTAGACGATGATGATGGTAGCAGTGGAAGTTGGGGGAAATGGGAGGTGAGGAAGATCAAGTGATCAGCGGATCAGTACCTTACTGCTCTCTTGGCTGACTTTTCCACATTGGTCAGTTGTGTTCTGGTTTATTTCTTTTTACTTTCAGAAGCTATCAGAGATTGCTCGTTAGGCAAATGTAGCAAACTTAACCAACCAACTTCTTTCTTTTCATCCCTCAGAAGCTGCTATACCCAATAATAAAATCACACAAGATAGTTCAAGGTGATTTTAATTAAGCAGGTAGTGTGGATGCACTTTTTAGCTTAATTTGGAATGACTGTCGCCATCAGACCACTTGTAATACTCCTACGGAAACGTTTACTAGTCTGTCTGTCTGTCTTTTTCTCACTACCTGACTTCTACAAACGACTACTGAAAAATAGCGCGTGGGCTGTTTTTCAGAGAAGTAACGTTCTCTCTGAGTCTTCGTTTAGAAGTGTGTTACGTACTTCAGACATCTGCTCTCTGGAGCTGAAGCACCGCAGGGTCATCTGGCTTTTTAGTCTTTGAATTGCAGTTGTGCACGAAGTCACTGTAGGAAATTGAACTTGATATTCAAGCCAGTACTCTGATTTCTACAAATGGTGTTTGTTAGTTTCATAACTGTGCTACAAAATCAATCTAATTTGGTAAATTTCTACAAAAGTTCTGGTCACTTGCAACTGTACTCCTAGTTCCCCGTCAAGAAGAGAATTAATTCAAATACATATGAACTTGCCACACATTTTAAAAATTAGATTGGAGACCAAGAAGTGTGCTGATATCTGACTTTCCTTAGATGTTCTGCCTAGTTTTGAACTTCTTCTGGAGTTGATTATTCGTTATAAGTTGGTGGTGTGGCTGTGTTGGCAAATAACTTCTGCTATTTTGTGCTTTTTCTACCGGAGTAGTGCAAGTAAAATTTTTCAAGTGTGGTTCTTAATTCCAAATATACAAATAGATGAGTGCTGGGTTGGGTTTTTTTTTTGCGTGAGCAGTTGCCATGGATATGCCTATAAGCATTTCATGGATCTGCTGGCCTGTGTAAGCTGAAATCAGACTCGCTGAAGTTTTGACCTGTGTATGAAAGGTGTTTTAAATGTCTCCATATTTAGCAGGCAAATCAAGTAGTGCATAAATAGAACTAGAGATGAATCCACACAGCATCAGTTCCCTGAGCAGCTCAGGATTTACTTTAATGTACTATTTGCTGTATTTATTAATGAGTAAATATTTCTCAGTACACCCCTTACGATTTTTTTCAATGTAAGTGGCTCAGATAGCCACATAACTCTTGTTTTAATGAATTTTCACAACTAACCTAATATTCCTTGGGATTTTCTCAAGTGCCCACGAGATTCTTTCAAAGGAAGAGTATAGCTCCCGTTTCAGATTGGTTACTGTGTGTTTTCTGGTTTTGTAGTCTGCAGTGTGTCCCTCTCCGTTCCACAGCCGGCCTTTAAAGCGTCACCTTTGACCTGCATTTTGCCATTTATAATTAGTTGAAATACAGATACAACAGAGGCAGCCACCCTGTCAATACTTGGATGAGACTGAGCAGATGGAACGGAGAGCGTGACGTGACTGAATTGATCTGTTGTCCTTCAGGGAATACCTTGAAGTGATTCCTCCTTCAGCTTCCCGGTGCGATGCGTGTCTGTTTTCCGCAGAGGCCTCCCAGCAGAAAGGCAGGACAGAACACTCAGCTTATACTTGTAGGATTCATTCATTTGTCACAAATAAATAATCGTATGTGTCACCCTTCAGAACAAATGTTGGAATAAATCACACAGTAAGGCTTCGCAAGGATAATCTTGACAGTAGTTTAAAGTGTGAAAGATTTAATGAAATGTTTCAGCACAGCATGCTTTTGGGGGTAAGGCTTTATAAGCTATCCAGAGTGCTTAGAATGAAGTAGTTATCTTTTGACTTGGATTTTAGCCTATTTAGTTTGGGGTAAGGTTGGGGTTTTTTTTCTTTCTTTCAACCCTTAATTCTGCTCAGTTAACAAACATTACTGGCACCGCAGGAAGGCCCGTCAGAATCAGTCTGCATCCTGGTAGTGTGAGCGGAGCGGCAGTGACCGCAGCTCGGGGTCAGTGACGTTACCCCTGCTGCGAAATGGAAGTGCGGAGAAGAACGGCTCTGTTCCCGGGGCGTACGCGGCTCTGACTAAGGAACAGTCGGGTGTCTGTTAGAAGCACAGCTTTAGATTGGCGTCTTTATCCGAGAAACGCCAGTCTTGTGGTGATGCTTCTGGGAAATCCTTCTCCCTTAAAGGGAAGCTGCTGGTACGTATTTTGCCTGCTAGGGACTGAATCAGAAGGGTAAACGAGAAACAAGGTTTGTACAGTCGGGTGGGAGAACCTGTGGGAGGATGACAAGGATGTTAACAGCCAGCGAGTAACTTAGGACTGGTTCTCATCTTCTCGTTATGAATCGGTGACTTAATGGCTTCCTGTCAGCTATGCTGACTTACAGAGTAACTCCAGATCTGCAGACTTGCAGATGGTATCGCTTTTCCTTTATCTTGGAATAACCTTAAATATCTTAAAATAAATGACTGTGCTAAATGTTAAGACTTTAATTTTGCGGCTAGAATGCATCTGGCTATATGTCCGTCTGCTCAGGTTACAGCTAAATGGTAGCTAGGTTGGCCTTATCTACAAAAACGTTCAAAAAACAAGACTCTTCATGTAGGTCAGTGACCTCTTCTTCCGTCATCTGACAGACATGACCAGTCATCAGCTGATTCTAATTGAAGTTGTTTAAAAAATATCAGTAAGGATTTTTTCTAATTTAAATTCCTCTAAGTTCTTTGTGAGAAGAAATTATTCAGAGGTGCCAGGAGTGACGGAGCCTTGCGGAGCTCACAGTAACACTTCATAGGTAACGTTTAATGTACCGTAACGTGCTTTCCTCCAAGTCTTGTACGGTTGCACGTGGTTTTGTGTGTGTGTGTTGAGAGGTGATGAACACAGCACACCTGGTTTCTCTTACCAGATCTCAACTTCCTTGTGAAAGTAGGAGGATGTACGTACCTAGTCTGAGGATAGAGGAAGGAGTTTGTACTAAGGTGAGATAAATGATGAGTCTTTAGAACAATCTGGGTTTTGGTCTTTAGTCATGTTCAATGTTTCCTGCCCCAGAGCTCTCAAACAGCGGGATTGGTCTGTAAACACTTTTGAATTGATAAACAGTTAGAGCCAGTGCTAACACCCAGTTCAAAAAAAAAAAAAGAAAAGACAACGAAAACCAAAAAACGGTGTTGGATTTCAGTGTAACCAGGATGAATTTCTTTTGTTAACCTGAGTTACTAAGCAATTACTAAGCTAATCAACGACACTGTAACTAATAAAGTACAGGGGATGGATATACAAACTTATGGTAACAAAAATGAAAATGCCTGATAAGAGATATTTTGATACCATAAAAGTGAAACACTCTTATGTACAATTTTTTTTTAAATGCCAGGAAAAGAAGCAGCTATTCTAGCTAAATGTCGCTAATAAAAGCAAACGGCACGATGGCGTTCAGAATACGTAGATAACTGAGAGCCACAGGAGAGGGGCTGCGCTGCTTCCTTTGCTTTGGAGTGAGATGGGTTTGGTTACTGACTTACCTTACCCAGGAGCATAACCCCAGACCCCTGCCCCGGGAGCTCCTCTGTCGGCGTGGCCGTGCGTTGGCGCCGCTGGCACTGTGCCTCCGCGGCACGCCAGTTTGCCCAACGCGGGAGGGAGTGATCCTGAGGGAGGGTCACTTCTCAAGTCTTGGCCGTCCAACTCAGAAGAAGACAGCGCTTGAGAGTTCAGTGTTGCATTTGGCAAACCATATAACACAAAATCAGAGATTGTAACAAGAAGCGCGTATGTTTAATTTAATGTTGTAGAACTTTTTTTTTTTTTTTTGTTTAATTTAATTTTGTAGACCGGCTGCAGAGTGAATAGCTGTTCACTCTCGTTGCGTAAAGGAAGCAGTTCTCTATTTGTGAAACAGCAAAGTGAGCGTTAGGAATCTTATGGTCTGGATTTTGATTCTGTTTTTCTGGTGGGGCTGGATTTCAGCCGAACACTGACACGTTAACGTTTGGCTCCTGTTTGGAAAGTGAGCTCGTGTTCTGAAATCTGACGGACGGCGTGGGTAACCCACTGCCGCTGTGGGACTTAGACAGCTTCAGCCCGTGTGCGACCCGGAGACTTGCAGCAGCATTTCCAGCGGGCTTACAGAGAGGCATTCTAGCAAGGGACTAGAATACTTGCTGTCTTTGGAGCTACAAATCAAAGTGTTTCTGCCCCTGGACCTCCGGTACGGCACCGGACGGGCTTCTCTACAGCTTGCTCCGCTCTTGCGGCTGGGCTGGCGGTTAAAAGCACGGGAGCTTTGTGTGCAGAGGGCTCTGCCTTTTCAGTGTCTGCACAAAGGCTGGTGAGTTTACTTCTCTGCTCACTCTTGGAAGGAAGCAAAATGAAAGCGTGAAGATTATGGGAAGTTGTGCAGTGCAGAATGAGTTGATGCCCAGAGGAAAAAAAACCCCGGCTATTGCTCTGGACTTGCAAGTAGTACAAAATGGAATGTTAAATATGCTCAGAAGGGACAAAAATAGTTTGAGAAATTTTCATGTAACTAGAAATACTGATTTCAGAATTGTAATTATTTTACTATGGTTCTGTTGTGAGGCTCCTTTGACTTGTTTTCTATCCAAGAAATGAAACATTTCTTTAAGTTCTCTAAACAGGTTAATGAAGAATTCACCCCTTTCAGTAACAAATCAAAATAACTTCCAATTCTGCATTTCAGTAAGGGACAAAATTATTTTTCAATGGGCCTATCACTTGATTTTACAAAGGAGTATTGGTCTTTTGCTCTACGCACTGCCTGACACAGTAAAAACTTCTCCAGTTTCTTTTCTGACTTGTAATAAATAGATAACTTAGTAGTTCAGAACATGCTGAATGGCTGTATGATCTTTCATTTGGGCTTCTTCATCTCCTTGAAGCTCAGAAAAAATAAAAGGACTTTCTGCATATTCTAAAAGACTCTCTCAGACAAAGTGAAAAAAAAAAAAAAAAAACCAAGCCAAAACCTGGAACTTTAATGGAAGAGATCCTGCCTCTCTTTCCTTCTCCTAACCCAGGAGACTGGGGTTGGGACCGTCGTTCCTCTCATCAGTCCCTGGGCACAGGGAGACTTTAGATGGTGTTGGGTGGAGTTTGTGTTTGCTGGCGGAGTCGGTCAGATTTCCTGTCCTCCTTCCTACCTGGCCAAAATTATTTAGAAATCAACAACAATCAGTGTGTTGTCTGACAGTTGTTCAGGCGATGCAACCACCTTTAAAAAGGCTTTGAGGTGACACTCGGAACCACTCAGGAGCAAGAGCGGCTTGTTTGCGTAAGTAACGCAGCTGGGGCAGATACTCCTAGCAGACGGAGTAAGCCGTGTAAGCGTCGGCCAGGATGGACCAAATACTTCAAGTCCTTTGAAGAGAAAGATTCCCGTCGAACTTTTGGGGGTGTGGGGAAGGTTTCAAGAACGATATTCCCAGATGTTTGCCATTGCCCTAAGCTACGCAGCCACATTCTGTAATTAACATTTACACGTAAGGCAGAATTACTGCTGCATTGAAATTTTAAAGATGATCAGACACCTGGGCTTAGCTTCTGTGTTTTAATGGGTACAGCTGCTTTGAGGGCAACTATCAAATTGGTTTTTTGCATGATTTGGTTACAGCTGTTTCCTGAACTGTTCCCTGTGTTGTTTTCATTCAGGTGTCTGAACGCTTAAGTCAGCCAGGCGTGGCCATAGGCCTGGCTTGGACCCCTTTAGGGGGAGAGATCATGTTTGTGGAAGCCAGTCGCATGGAGGGAGAAGGCCAGCTGACTTTGACTGGTCAGCTCGGAGACGTCATGAAGGAGTCGGCGCATCTTGCGATTAGCTGGTTGCGCAGCAACGCAAAGAGATACCAGCTCACCAACGGTAGGTTGGGAACAAACGGCAAAGGGCGCAGAGCCGCGGGGCATCGTAGAGACCGTGTCTGCGACCCCTGGCCTCTTACTGCAGGGATGCACGTAAAGGAGGCGGTAATACTGCATGGAAATTAAACGTCCTACAACTTGGACTTGGAATTATTTTTCAATAATTCAGCAAATTATAGCATTGCTGAGTAACGGTGGAAGTGACTTGTACTCGTCGTGGAAGTGTATGAGGTGTTCCCTTAACAGGGACAGGGTTTTCCAGGAGTCAGTGCAGCTCTGAAGATGACACTGGCTCCAGGGTCCCCTTTTGTGGTTCTGTTCCTGTTCCTGCCAGCGGAGGTTGGTGGCCTGGCAGACAGGTCAGTGGAGGCACATGAGGCGTCACTGCAGTCTCCCATGCTGGCCAGTCCCACCAGGGCTGTGGAGAGCGCTGGGCCATGGTGCTTCTCCTTAGCTGTCGCCGCTGCCGCCTCTTACTCATGTTCACATTCAAGCTTTCCAGCAGTTTCTGTTAAAAGTGGAGTTTTTGTAGTCTAAGTTTTAATAACTTGAGAACTAGTTGGGTTTGTACAGTGGCCGTTGAGCTGCAGTGCGGTAGGACTTCAGCCAAGGAACTTCTCACTCTTCTGGTTTTGTTTGAACCTCCCAAGAGTTCTGGAAGGTGTCTGTCATTATTTATTATGACATATTATTTATGGACGTTTAGATAGGTTACAAAAAAAAAAAAGTATGAAATGCTGGCTGCATGAACTGTGTACCTCTGGAGTTCACGGTTACGTCCCGCAGGTTGGGTAAGGTGAAAAGACGTGAATGAGCGATTCGCTTTACAACGTTGGTTAATTGGTGTCTGTGGAGTGCTGATGGTGTGCTGCGTGCTCTGAGAATTGACACTTACGGCTTGGGACATAAAAAACCTAAAAATCCTACGTAGGAGTTCCTTGGGAAATTCAGGGTACGGATTAATGCAGAAACCCACACGTGCAAATACCGAGCCTCTTGGTTAACATGTTACGGTTTTGTCTGGGAGTCTGGATGCAGAAAAAAAAGCTGGTTAGGTTTTCTTCTGTTGTGTTTTTCATGGGCCTCTGCAATATAGTGGTGGTTTTCAGCCTTCTGTTTTCTGGTGGGCTTTTAGAATAAAAAGACCGGGAACAAAACACATTTAGATTTTTTCACATTCAAACCATTCTTTTTTTTTTTCCTTAAGCTTCTGGAAGTTTTGATCTCCTTGACAACACTGACATCCATCTGCACTTCCCAGCTGGAGCTGTCACAAAGGATGGGCCATCTGCTGGTGTTACCATAGTAACCTGCCTCGCCTCCCTCTTCAGTGGGCGGCTGGTGTGCTCAGACGTAGCCATGACAGGAGAAATCACACTGAGAGGCCTTGTTCTTCCAGTAAGCATCGTCTGAGAAAAGAGCTAAGTTGTGTTCATGCTCCCTGTTCTGGAGCTGAAAGCTGTTTGTAGCCGTGTACAAAAGCAAAGCCTTGCTGGCTCGGTCCTTAGCAGCAGCCCAGGCTCTCCTGGCGCCGTTTTGAGCGGCGGCTGGCGGGCAGGCTGCTGCGGCGCAGCACTACTCCCGTCTGCTTCGCATTCCGTGTTCACGCTACCGGGGATGCTCTTCTCAGGGACAGCAGATGAAAATGTCTAGTTAGAAGAATGCCTAGAAGTCTTAACATTCAAGATGGTTCCAAAATATAGATTGCAATTTCTAAACATTCTTCCTCAAATTATTACTACAGAAGTAGCTCCAGTTTCTTTGAAAAGTTTTGTTTCTTAAAACTTGGACAGTAGTCCCATATGGGTTACTCTTGAAACCATCGTTTCTCGTGTATCGTGTATCTCTAGATGGTTTTTAGATGTTGTTCCCTCTGTATGGCTCAGCTGAATGGTGTTCCCGTGAAGCTTTTTCAAAGCACAGGGGCAAAGGGAAGGGAACTTTCAGTATCGGACGGAGCCTGGCGTAAGTGATTAACAGAGCAGCCATGGGAGTGACCATCCCGTCCCACCCGGCGGCCAGAGGGAGGATGACGTTGGAAAGCAGGATTTTGCTTCATGCAGCAGAGAGTAAACCAGAGCAGAGGCAGTGAGGTGGCAATAGAAGGCATTCTTTCTGCATGGCCTCTAGGCTCTTAACCATTACTGGTAAGGTAACTCCTACGAGCATGCCGTTAGCCGCTGCCGCTGGAGAGCGAGGGTACGCGTGGGACGCTGGCCAGAGCCGCCCGAGCACCAGGAGACAGCAGGGTCACACCGCCTTGCTCTGCAGCAGCCTCTGCTTTGCCCTTTGTGCTCCAGCACAAGGCTTTCCTTTCCTCTGCAGCATCGTAACCTTACACGTGTCTGCTGCAAGATGCTCTTTAAATAGGATTAGAAAAAAGTGCAAAGGGACAGCTGGGACTGAAAGAAAAACCAATTCAAACCCCCTCGTCACCTCTCTCACAACCTCGGACAGGTGCTGTAGTGAAGTGGTGCCTGGTTTCCCAGCACAGAGCCAGCTTTGCCAGTTTGGAGCACAGGTTTGCTTTTCCGTGCGTTCTCTGGCGTACGCCTCCAGTTACTGGGTGTGTGGCGTTGCACCCTGTGGGCTCCCTGCCCCTCACGCCGGTACTGCCTTTACACCGAACACTTTCTCACGCAGGTGCCGGATTTCAGGCGTATGAGGAAACGCAGTGAAGGCCATCTTTCCTAAGAAAAAAATAATCCTGAAAAGTGACTTTCCCGCTATTGCTCTTGTACCAGCATTCCTAGATTAACTCTTCATTTTTCATTTTTTTCCCTTGTTATTAACTGTTACAGAAAGGGCGTTGTAGCATATTAACATATTTCCCTCATTAAGCATGTAACTACTGCTGCATTTTTAATTACTTTCCTAAAGGATTGGGGGAGGAAGAACCTTTCATTAAATTTTAACTCCTGATGGGACTTGTTACAATAATTATTTTATTAGATTAGCATTGTGGATTTGTTACGTATATTTCTTCTCCTTCTTAGGTTGGAGGAATTAAAGACAAAGTCCTGGCAGCACACCGAGCTGGACTGAAGAGAA